>WBMW01001028.1:755689-862981 GCA_013396635.1 Penelope pileata | reverse complement strand
GCCTGGACGCCTACCTGTGCAACCTGCTGTAGGGAACCTGCTCTGGCAGGGGGGTTGGACTTGATGATCTCTCGAGGCCCCTTCCAACCCCTGCAATTCTGTGATTCTGTGATTCTTTACAATTGGTTTCCAGTATGGTATACTTAAGTATCTTCTCACTTCAGTACCTATACTTTATCCAAAATATCGTCATTTGTATGTGACAAAGTCATCAAGAAATTGTGGTGTTTGGATATGTGGCACTTGTCATTGGCATGCTGAACAAGTTTATAGTCCTGAGCATTTAAGGGAGCACTTAACCCAGGGCATTATACCATTGAGAAGAAATATTGTTTAGGTAGTTAAATAGTTTCTGAGGGAGTTTCCCAAACATTATTGCTTTTCTTAGCATTTGAATAATTAGAAGACAGAAACATCTTAGCCTATTAATGATCATCCTTCCCCACCTGACACATGGATTTTTGAGGTAAGGCTATTGTTTGTCGTTCTCCTATGTTAAGGACAATCTGTTGCTTCCCGCTAACCAGATGTTCACCTTCAGCATGGATTACAAGTGCATGCACCTGTAAATACAGTAAAAACAATTTTGCAGTGCAGACCCCTGTAATGCGTGGGGGTATGCAGAAGGTTGGGTTTTAAACAGCGGAGTAGGAGCAGGCTTTGTTTTATGAGAAAATTCAAAGGAGTCGAGGCTAGGGAGGGACGAGATGGGACAACGTGCAGCCCTGCATTCTTCTGAGCTTCTAAATGGAACACAGTAACCCTATTATAAAGTCAGGATTATGCACATTTGAAAAATAATTTTTGTAGACTATAGCTGGAATCTGTGCCAAAGCGTGTCTTGTGCAAGGCATCTTGCTCTCTGAGGAGATAGACCTGTTGAGTATTTGACTCTTGGCCAAATGATTTCTTGCTTTACATTCACAGTTTTTGAGAAAGACTGTGACTGATTATTCTGTGCAGAGCACAAACCAGCCTTAACACACATTTTCTACAATATATCTGAAAATGAAGTTGAATAGAAAATAATGAGAAAACAGAATTTACAACAGAAGTTGGCCTTATGGCCAGCTACATTTTCTTTTTGACACTTATGTCTTTTCCTGGCATGATAGAAAATTCTGGAATTTATTTAATGAGCTCAAGCATCTCATTTCGGTAAAATCTACCAAGCACTTGAAATATAAGAGTAACTGCAGGTGTCTCTTACAAATCAGGAGAAACGCCAGGTTGTTTGCAGTGACTTACTATAGGAATATGTAACAATAATCTGTCCTAACAGCTAATTTTCCACGTTTTCAGGATTCTCCATTAGTTTAGGAAAGATACACAGAGAATGTCATTGTCTTTGAAAGCTGGAGGCCTGCAGTGGAGGATGACAGTAGTCAGTGACTGCAGCTTACTGGAAGAATGCTGGCAATTACAGAACCATCACAGAGAAGGAGAGTAGATGCCTGAAAGTTTCCACTGAATGAATTGTGTGTATAGACAAAGATGGATGCATCAACTGTCGGTCATTTGTATTCCATTCTAAACATCATTTTTACATTTATTTTGAAGGAAGCCTATATTTTGTTATGTATACATGAACTCGAGTCAGGATCCACAGGGGATGTATGCTCAGATAGGGCAGCTTCTCCCAAGTAAGAAATGATACTGTGAGGGGTACTGGTAAATAAGGCTTTGAGAGAGCTTTGACAACACCAAAATGAGTAGCAGCTAAGCAAAAGATTTAGAATTTCAATCTTGAAACTGAGCACCTTTCTCTTTGTTAACAGCATATTTAGCATAGAGTCCTGGGATACAGTCTGTGGTTTACTAGCTATGTGTATAGAGTCTGCTGCTATACATCATTCCTCATTGAAATGAACATGAGAGTCCTCAGCAGCCATAAAAACAGCTATTCTACATCAGACTGGAGGTATGTGTCCTTCAGTGTAATGTCAATGACATACTGACAGCTCTGTAAAAACTAACCCCCAGAGATTTGGTTTAATTCAGTGTTGTGGAGGCATCCACGACATGCTATGCCACATCTGTGGTGGATGTTCCTGGCCTTCATTTTTTGTTCCCTCATTTAGCACAGTATTGTTTGATAGTCACTTTTACCTCTTCAAATCAATGTATTTCAGCATACCTGTGTACTGTATAGGACATGGACAAATGGAATGACAGCAGCTGTTACTGCTTTTGGCTGTCTTCCTTAGTTTGGATTTATCATGCTGCCCTGCATCATTTATTTCTGATTCTTTCCTTAATCCATTTTCCTATCCGTACTTCTATGTTGGTTTAGCTTGGTGTTCAAAACCGGGACTTCTCTCTGTGTCATGGTTTGTCCTGCAGCTCCTAAGTCTTCATACTTTTAACCCAAAATTTGTCTGTTTTTGTTAGAGGCCTACTCAGAGTTGCAGGTGCCCCTGTACTAGGATGGGATCATCAAAGGCTTGGTGTAAGTCACCGCGATGTTTATCGGTGCAGTAATGTCCGTGAGTACCATCTGAAGACATTACACTGTGTTCTCTAACATGCTTATTCCAGAGCAGGCTTTCGTTCATGAAAATAACGATTAGGCATCTGTGAAGAAGGAATGATGTCATGATGAAAATGCAGAGCTGCCCCTCAGGCTGCTTCTAGCTAGAAATTAGGTGTCCTGCTCCAAATAAAAACTGGTGGGAATATTTTAGTGACTAAAACCTTTTGGGCCACTATGACAGTAACAGGGTTTTTGTCTAAATTTCCTCCTGTGGCAAATAGGGAGAACTTGAGAAAAAATGGTCTCATGCTTGTCAAATGTTTTGAGCTCCCTGAGTGGGAAGCACAAAAAATGAGATGGATGCTAGAATGTTACTTTGTTTGTAATTAATAGTGTAAGAATTTGTTTTAAATATTTCAAAAGAAAAAAGAAAGAAATGGTGAAGAGGTTAGGAAATAAATATAAGAAAGAACGTATGATAAAGGCTTAAGTAGAACAAGGAGATGGAGTGAAAATACAGCCCCACACACAAAAAAAAAAAAAAAGTAAAGAAGTTGGAAAAAACTGACCGTGTAACAGTCAATGCAGAAGTCTAGGGCTCCTCAACGCTATGGTAAAAAATAAAAATAATAAGGACAAATAAATGGGAGAGAGACTGCAAGTTAGAAAAATCAGGGAGAGGGAACAGGAAACAAAAAAATTAGTAGGGAACTGAATTGAGTGGGTTTACTAGTATTTGCTGTGCAAACCAGCCTAGCATCATATTTTTAGGCTGGTATACAGGAATTCTGAGTGCAGAAAAGAACCTAGGAATTGCTCAGGTAGCCTGCAGGAAGGCCTTTGATTCAGTCCCAGACTCATGGGTATGGAAAGCTTTGAAAATATATTTCATTTTAAATAAAGTAGTTGTTTTTATGGCTTTAAAGCTGGTTAAGTAAAAGATGCATCTCACCATCCATTATCAACCCTAGTCACCTTTATATCCAGCTGGCATACGACCTTATGCATAGATAGTCTTCTGAAACACAGCATTTCTTGTTTGTGTCCTGACATTTTGTGCTATCAAAGTAGTCAGTGTAAAACATGAACCACTTTTTCTTTGTTTATGTAGTTCTTCAGGATTTCCTTTGATCTGTCTAGTCATGAGCTGAAACTAAGTAGCCATCCTTTTCATTGTAAAACTTCAAGAAGAAAATCACAAGACATTGCTCTATCTGGGCTTATGAACCTCTAACTGAAATGGAAGAACAAAAGTACTGCAAGCATCAGTTCTTCAAATTAGACATTATGTGGAAAGTAGTTCTCATTATCAGAGTGTCTTGAAACTTGCCCAGGACTATGATGAGTTGAAATAGTTATGTGATCATCAAGCCTCTTATTACTTTGAAGATAGTTAATGTGGCAACATTTTGAATGCTAAGGATTTGGACATTCCAAAGTCAAGGGTAAAGACTGCCAGTCTGTATTCACTGACAGCAGTTAGTAAGATTGTGGTAAGAATTAAATAATGAAATAGAGGTAGAAGGGAAAAACAAACAGAAGAGGTACAGTGAATTACAAACGAACAAGACAGAAAAATCGGCAGCAGCTGGGTTCTGTGGGATCCCCTTTATTGCTGTGCGTAGACCATTTCCAACTCATTTCATGCTGACTGGTTCGATAGTTTCCATTAGGTTACTAGACATTCTGAACTAATTAACTAAAAGCTTGTTAAATGAAATAGGAAAGATTGGACCAGATAAATCCTTAGCAAATGTCTCCCTCTTAGAATTGCACTTTCTCACTTTTTTTTTTTTGTTTAAGTAATATCAGAATTGCCTCTTTCCTCTGCCCTCTGTAAGAAATGGTACTTTACATGCCAACAGGATAAGGTCAGTTTTGCTTGTATTAACTGTGTTTCAATTAATTTTGCACAGTGGTATTATGAGATTGTTTCTATCAGTTAGGAATGGAAAACAATCTTAAAATATTGCAAATGCACTTTATTCACTATTGCGTACCTGGTCGCATAGCCTAGATACTTAGCTGAGCTGAAGGAGTTCTGGTGAAGCCAAGACCACAGACAGGCAGATCCAAGGCCGTATCTGCAAGGGATTAATTCTCAGTATAGATGAAAGCATTTTCATGACCATACTAAACTGTGAAAGTCAGCAGAAACCACTGTATTTTAATGAGACTACTTCTGTAAATAGTCGTCTGCTTGTCTAAGTGTTTAAAGGCCTTTAAAACTTGGCTGTTCATCTCTGTGCTTCAGGTTACCTTTTCTTCTAAGGGGCAAGAGAGAACAACAGCATTTTCCTATTTCACATTCAAGCATCAAAGTTCTTTGGGACGACGAATATTTATTCCTATTGGCAGAATTAAGAAGAAGAGAAACAAAGGAGAAAAAAAAAGCTTTTAAAAGTCTCCACCCCAGAAATGAAATCCTTAAATGTGCATATTTTGATGTTTATGCATAGAGTGGGCTCTATAATGTCACTAGGAGGTGACTAATGAGCAGTCCAAGTAACAGCTATTACAATATCTGCTTAATGTAGTAAGAGGTGCTTTACAAAATCTAGAGGGAAAAGCCTGTAAGGGCCTAGAGGAATGTGCGCATATTGCCAAAGTTGCTGCAACAACTCGTTTGAGGCAGGATGTTCTAGAAATCTTCAGGTGTCACATCAAAGGCCACACTTGAAAGTTGAGACAGTAACAGGTCAGCATCGCTGCTAGACATCTTGCTCTAGCTCTAGAGATAGGAGTGACAAGGAGCTGGCAAGAGCCTAACTTGCTGCTGCCTGTACTATTTTCTGCTGGGCTGTGTGTTGATCTTCAGCAAAGCAAGCTGTGAATACAGTGATCTGCCGCGTCTGCCTCCTGGTTCAACAGTGCATATAATGGCATTTTAGCAAATTGAGTGCTAATGACTTGATTACAAATATTTAGCCACACACCTAAGAATGAAGTGGCCAGTTGCCTCCTCATATCCCAGAAATAAGATGTCTGAAGAAGTTCTGCGAGAGGTCAGACATGATAGTGGTTAATTGCTATTCATTAAAAAAAAATAAGATGTATAAGCCTTGTTTTCTTTGAACAGTGTGCAATTACAAATCGCTCAGCTGCATGACCAGCTTAAGACATCAAGTATGTAAAATCCCATCTCTCTCGTTTCTTTCCCTTTTTACTACCACCACTGGAAAGTCCTTTCCTGTCTTTTGGTCTCAGATCAGCAGATGAAAGTGAGACCAGTTTTAACTTGGACCCTAATGCATAAGGGTCAGCCACACTCATTTGTCGTTTTTTTCTCCTCTAGGTAAGGCAGACAGGCAGGTAGACTTGTAATGGAGAGGGAGCAGACCAGAGGCAGTTTCTCTTGCCTGCCTCCAGTCTGGAGGTGTAGGCACTTAGGACCTCAGCCTTCTGCGGTACCATGAACCCACTCACACAAATACTGTATGGATGCACTACTGTTGATACTTTGCTAATGATGTTCTCACTGAGAAAATCTGAACTAATAGAGATCATGTTGATCAGCTGTTTACTTTTTTTTAACTGATTTTTTAAAGTGTATAGTAAAATCCACTTGTGAATAAGAACTCTGAGTTTTTCAGTGTAGAGGCTGAATCTCCTATGTGCCTTTAGACCTAAAGGAATAGATTGAGTCTAAAATCATGGGCTTTAATAAGACATCAGAGGGGCTTAAAGTCTGAGATGATACTCTACTGAATGATAAGGGACTGATGTGAGTTTTTGGTGGCAATAATGAGCAATAAATGAAACTCAATTTAAGAAAACAATTTAAATGAATTTAAATTTAATGAAAAACAATTTAAGAAAATGAGAATTTGAAGGCAGAAATTATTTTTAAAATGACACCAATTTCCTATTAATCTTTAACTTAACTTACCTGTCTAAGAATACATTATATTATCAAATTCAGTGCCCAAAAGATTTTTGTTTTCTGATTTTAAGATTAACTTAAAGAATGATTTTAGCGCACTGTGAAAGAAGCGTAGAATAATGGTTAAATCAACACAGTGCTAATGTTTATCAGCCTGGAATTTAGTTGAGAATAATGACACTTACCTGCTTAAGTAGTAACATATGGATTCAATTCAAGAATACCCAAAGCTGGAACAATAGATAAGATAAGCATGCTGGAATGTTAGAAATATGCAAGCCCCCCACTCCAATTAATTATTAACATTGGAGGGTGATGACACTACATCAACTACAACTGTCAAAGATGTATGTGAGATACCTGAACCGTAATATGACTGGTTATAGAAATGACTGAATATCACTATACGCTCATGTGAAATTTTGTGACTGCATCACTGGGGAAAAAAGATGTAATAGGAATTCTCTTTGAACTCGTTTAACCTGCATAATCCAAACTGTCAGTCAACATGATCACTTTGGCAATGTTGCTAATGAAATGCCAGTTTTGTTCATAGTGTATAGTCACTGTCTGTTTATTTAAACAGTTTCGCAGCAGGTCTTGTCTGTCTTGCAGCATAAACACTTGCAGTTAGCATTCATCAGTGTAAAAGTCTCTCTGTTGTTCCTCATTGTCATCGTTCATAAACGGTGTAAGGGTTGCAACTAAACCACATGCATCCAACATGAAGAAACTACACCTGAACTGCTGAGAATTTCAGTATTTCAGTACCTTTTAAGCTGCAGGATATAAAGATAACCATCTTCATGGATGCACCTCAACATCTTCATGTATGTAAAGCCGACAAATTGAAATCTCTAACTGACACTCTTTTGGTCAATGAGGAAATATGACATGTATTTTCTGCTGCTCAGCCTTCAAGTGTAAATGATGGCTTATCTATTGCTTGCTTTGCATATATGCCCTAGGCAGTAAGCTAAAAGTAATTATTCATTCTCACTATCCATTAATTTGTAGATGGTGTTGAATCTACAATGTAGAATTAACATTTATAAGCATAAACAATTCATCGACAATATTAAGATCATTTAATTATAGTTTATTCTTTACATTTTTATATATTCTTAATGCAGTTCTCTTCCTGTCTTGAGAACACTCAAGGAGATAGTGAGAGGATCGCTCTATTCTGTCTGTATACTGATAAAACAACTAGCACAAGTCTTTTTATACAGGAAACACCAAGTGCCTTCTTTCCTCCCATATCAATCTCACAGTGTCGCTGCAAGATCAGATGGTCCAGCCACTGCCATGGGAGGCCACCTGTGATTTAAATCCAGGATCTCAAAAAGAAATTGTGTCATTCAACTGTGAGCCTAAGGTGCTATTGAAGAAGAGTGCTTTTGCATCTACAAGCTCTCAGTAAGTTGTGATCATAGATGTTGTCAGATGCCAATGGTCTCATTCATTCTACCTGCACACAGCAGGCAATTCAGAAAGTGCTATTTCCTACTATTGTTATATGGCTAAGCAACTGACTCACAGGATGGCCTTCATTGGTTTTCTTGTGTGACACACTCTCTTGAGTGTGAAACTCTCTCAGCTGTCTTTCTACTGTTTTGTCTTCATGGTTATGAGCTTTCCGTCTTGAACAAATGCCAAGAGTTCCAGGTACTCCAAGTCATTTTGGATTACTGTTTTTCTTCATCTGTCTCCTTAGGTACCTACAAGTCTCCAAGGGCTCTTGACAAACATTTCTTGTAGCACAGGCACACATTTTTTCAATTTTCTATTGAAGGAAATGTCAGCACGTGACAAACCATGCTTTGCTGGTGTCATGCTCTGATTTAGCTGTGCTGAATATGGATTCTGTCATTTTTCATTAATAGGTGCTTTATTATTTTGACACTGCTTTCTACTGACCTGTTGTACTGCAAATAATGGGGACTTGTATTGACATGCCTCATACGTACTTAACTGCGAAGTGCTAAAACTCATGTGTCCTCTTGTCAGACATTACTAATGCAGGCACTGTAAAGTACAGCAAGGATAGTACTGACATGCACAGATGACTGTTTAGATACGTTATCTTCAATGTGAGAATGAATTTTATAGGCTGGGACACAAGTAAGTTTGTTTTCTCCTAGGCAGCAGTGGCAAAACTATGCCTGCTTTGATCCGTGGGATTACTTCTTTTACCATCCACATCCTTACCTATACTTCTGTCCTGTGCAACAAGTTACAACCACTTCCTCAAAATTGCTGCATATTTGAAGCTAGTGTATGTGAAATATTTTTGGTCCCCCTCTTACATTTTAAATTCCTAGATGATTCTGTGCATGTCCTTTTTAATATTTTCTTTCTGATGTTGGAGGATTTCTGATGCAGTGAAGCAAAATCCCATTTAACAACTAAATTTAGCCCTTTACTACCAATTATCATTTTAAGGTATAAAACCACTCTATTAGCTGTTATCATTCGGAGCAACAACCGTTATCTGTGGCAGTGGCCATAGTTACTTGATGCTTTAGGAGGCTTTTGTCCTCAGCAATATATCCAGAAATCAAAGTCCATATTCTGTCTAACACGATAGATAATTTTTATTTATTTATTTTTCTTTTTGAAGAGCTTGTGTCTGTAACATATAAAATCTAGCTCTGGATATTTTTACTTCATTGTTCTTCTGTCAAGTACTTCAGAGTGTGTGTGTCTAACTACCATCACATCTCACTTAAATTTTATGCAACATTTCAACCATGTATTTGAAACCAAAATATTTTTGTAGTCTTTTTGTTTGTGGGAAAGGTTTAGGGTGAGAATTGCCAGGTCCCTTAGGCTGTAAAGAGCTTTATGGTCAGTTTCGGCTCACACAGTTCTTCCATGCATGACGACGTGAAGCTTTAATGTCTGTGGAGTAAAGCCAAAGCTTCTTGCTTTATTTATGTACACTAACACTCAATTTCTTTTACATGACTGCTCTCCAAGTCTGACTACACAGCTTTGAAAAATTACGAATATTCTCAGTAGATTAATCTGAGGACAACTTAATTTTGCACTTAGATATTGTATCTCTAGGTTGGGCCATCTTTGATTAATGCCTTAAGTTGTCCAGATGTTTTTGTAATAGCTACAGCCTATGTCTGTTAGCCAGTTTTGTAGAATAGCATTCAGGATGCCGAGGCAAGTTGACTGAACACACGTTTCTTTATATACTTCGTGTTTCACGTGACTCTGTCCTCCTTTATCTTACTGTGGCCAGTCTACATCATATTGCCATATTAGCTTTGCTCTACTGAATATTATTTCCATCATAAGGAATTTACATGGTATTTGTTTAGCTTTTGCCCCACAGCTTGTTTTCCATGCAAGGTTTATGAAGTCTCTGCATTTTTCTCATATTTTTCCTTGATCAAAATGTCACGATACAGGCTTTTGTACTATACATGCTATCAGAAACGTGTTGTATCTTTCTGTGAAGTGCCTCTGGTCTCGAATACAGCTCAAATGGGAACAGTATCTCCCAAAGAAAGTGTTGAAGCTATATGAACATTTGTTCTGCTTTGCATCTCATGCAGAAATTCATTTGATATTGATCACTTCTCCAGTGCTTTCTTCTTGTATATGGGGAATATTTTCCACTTTTTAAAACTTGTCTTCTGTGTGCACATGCAAGTGAAAATTCCATCTTCTGTTCTGGCATTGACTGGATGCCATTGCTGGAACCTTGCTCTGTGGGGAAGTGCTTCCACTTCACCTCTGTTCAGTTCTGTGGAATTTTCTTGGTAACATGGTGGGAACTTGTTTTGTTCCTACCATGCAGAACTTGCAACCCTGTTCTGGACTGTTTTGAGATTTTTTTTTTTTTATTTCTTTAGACCCATGGGTGGCATGGAAACGTGTACTTTGAAGTCTCTAAGGACCCAGTATGCTTTTATGTGGACAATGGCATTGCTTCAATCGGTTTTCATGCAAAAGTATCTTCTCCTGTATTGATGAATTTAGCTTATGTCCATTACTAGTGAAGATAACTCTGTTACTGGAAGCCTTTAAAACATGATAGTGTCTTTAATAGGTTAGATCAAAGTTCTGAGCTGCCCTCTGTATTGTGTTTGCAACAGTGGATGATAATGGATGTCTCCAGAAGGATCTAAGAATAGATATGCATATCTGCTTCCCTCTCCTGAGCTGGTTGGTCCTGAGTTGCAAAGCCAGAGTTGGTATCATTATTTAAGACTTCTGCATTTTTTCAGCTGCTGGTATCCACATACTGGCAGTGCTCTAGCTTGTGCATCAGTGCCCAATTTAAAAGCATGTAATTGTCACAGTTGCTTTTAGACTGATCAGTTCTCTGCTGATGCAGCATTGTTCATTGCTTCTAATTACTTCTACAGAGATCTCCTTTGAATTAGTGGTGTTGCTGTCATTTCCTTTTGGTGGTAGCTTTTGTATCTTGCTGTACATGCTTTTGACCACTCGCAAGCTGTTGGCAAGTGCCATTTGCTTGTAGTTCATGCCCCTATTTCTAAATGTTGGCCCCTGGTCTGACTTGCGTTGTTCCCACACTCTGCATAGCTTCTTGTGTTGTTCGCTGTGTAGCATTTGCTTTTCCATGCCTCATCCTTCATCTTTAAAATTTTTGATTCCCTATAATACCAGCTTTTGTCTGGATTGGGTGTCTTCCTTTGCTTGACAGATGTGGATGACCTTGCCAAGGATTAACTGCAGACCTTCCAACAGACCAAGGTTTACTTTTCCAAGCCAGGTCTCAAACCCTCAGAACTGGCTAACAAGCCAGCCGGTCTTAGATTAGTCACCCTCTCCTCTGGTTTTACTCTCTGCTTAAAAGCATCACATGCATCTATTTTATTTGTATAGAATGCTTCACATTTGTGTAATGAAACTCAGAGTTCATCTGTCTTGGCCAAACTGAAAACCACGGAAAATATGAACTGCTTTAAAACTGAGTACTGTCAGAAACAATGCTATTTGTCTGTATCTGCTGCTGCTACCACTTCCTTGCAGGTACAGACTTTTTTTTTTTACCTTTCTGTTCAAAGGAGGGTTTAGGCAAGTATAGAAGTTCCTGAGTTACCTCTACTTTTGTAGCAACTGGAGTAAAAAATTACCAGCTTTGCAGTCCCAGAGCCTCAGCCAAGAAAGTTATTTATGAAGAGATGGAAAGCTGGCAGACTTACTTTTAATTTTTTTTTCTTCTTAGGAACATACACTGTTCTTGCTTATTACTTTGCTTGGGGGGCAGTTGATGTCAACTTGGTTAATAAGCAACCGCTAGCATCTGTCTTGTTACTACACTTTTGTAATTGATGCAGCAGTAGAGGAGAGCCTCAGAATGATGTTTTCTTCCAAATCCTGGTTGCATTGAGAAATATGCCTCCTTAAATCTGTTGAAAATAACAATACCTTGCTGAACAAGGAGCAAATACAAATATATATTATGGTACAAAAACAAATCCTACCCCTGAATGGTGCATACTTCTCATAGGTATCATTGGGAGATTCACAGAAGGTTAAGGAAATACACTAAATCTGTATTTTATTCTATGAACCATAATTAAAAATGGAATGCAAACCTTGAAAGTGACAGACACGCCGATTCTATCAGAGATTTAATTCATGTCAGCTCCAAATTTCTCCATCACCTACAGTGTGATGGTATTTTACTGAGACTCAGTTACTCTCTGTTAAATTTACAAGTTTTCAGTCTGAATTATTTTAGCCTACATCCACATTAAATTATGCTAATTTGGACTGAGGCACTCCTTAGCCAGAGCAAGGGTAGCTACATGGGGAATTAAGTCAGAAATAATGTATTCTGTTTATAAAAAGAATAGCTGTTTTAAAATAAACTCACTGTGAAGGAAAAAACAACATGTGAACAGATTGAAGGCGAACTAATGTAATTGAAATGCTGATGGACCAGAGGAAAAAGGAGTTTAACAAGTAGAGTGACTAAAGAGAGAATGCAGAAGGCTGTAAGGCAGGGCCCGACACCTTCCCAGGGTGCAGGTCCCTGGGGTTGTCCCTGCCAGCTGCGGCTGTGCCTCGCGCAGGAATAAGCGGTTGTCAGTGAAGGTAAGGAAAGAAAGGTGGGGATATGGGTATCAGAGTTGTGTCATGAGGTCCCTTTTCTCTTTCATAGCAGCCAGTAGAAGGACTTCCAAGCCTAGAGAGTATTTTTATGATCTTTCTGTGATCTTAAGTACAACCGAGTTTGGTCCAGATGTCTCTGCATGTCATCGAGGCAGCTTGAAGGCTAAGAAGGGGGGAGCAACCCAATGAGATGCTGAATTCAGCTTTTCCTAGTGAGTACTAATGCCTGGAAATTTTATAGATGGTTAAGTTCATGTCTGAAGCAACTGCCTTACGGATTTGCTGATTGTGCAGGAGCGGTATGCAAAAAAGGGAGGAGGAGGAGGGAAAGGGAGGGTGGAAGAAAGCGAGGGCTCTAGGACCCATGCGATCCTCCCTGAGCAGGAGGTGGGAATTCTCCTCCAAGGCAGCCCGAGCCCGAGCCCAACCTCAGAGCTCCCGCGGAGCCCGCAGCAAGCCGGGCACGGCCCCGAGCGCCCGGCCCCGCTCAGCCATGAGCCCGGCTGCCCCGGCACAGCTGGGGCTCTGGGTCACCGCCGTGGGTAAGTAACTTGCTCTTTTTGCCCCCGCACCCTGGGGCACGAACTCCCTCTTCTGCCCAGGGGACTCCGACTTATTTCTTTGCCCGGTCTCTTCTACCTTTAAAAAAAATCAAGCATTATTTTCAAAACACTGCACGAAAAAAGAGGGGGAGGGGGGTAGGAAAATACTGGTATCAAACGTATATGAAGTGGGTGATGTGGGAAGATAAATGTTGATGGTTATTGATTCTAAGTAAATTTTGTTCACTGAAATGAGTAGGTGAGCTGTAGTTTTAGAAAGGCTTGAGCTGACCGAGGCTATGCTGGAAGCAGGCTCTGTCATTGTAAAAAGGTTTAACGTGAGGTTAACAGCTATACCCCCGTACCATTTTGGTTCTGTGATTAAAGCATTGCTTTCTTGGGACTATGATGGAGAGATGGGAAAAAGTAATGCTCTGGGAGTAGTGAGGCTGCTTACGGGAAAAGGTGCATTTGGGGGAAGATGCTTTGTCCAAGGAGAGGGATGAGGGAGATGGGTAAAGGGAAAAGAGAGTTAAGAGCTCCCACCTAGACAGTGGTGCTCAGGCTGAGTTTTGAAAGGAATCTTTGTGCTACTCTGCTTGTCAGTCAGCTTTGGTTCTGAAATGCAGGAAGAGGGATGAAATCACGGTAGGATCAAAGGAGGGGAGATAGTAGGAGGGATGCTGTGGTAATAGGAGAGAAGTTGGGAAGTGGTAGGATGCACACAAGCAACAATGGAGGAAAGAAGGTAGGAGTGGAACATGTTTACTATGTGTGTATCATGGTAAAAATTGTGTTACAAAAATTAGGAGAGAAAAATCTGCATATCCTTATCAGGACATGCTGAACTTTGCAGAGAACTGAATTTGCAATAGTACCCCCAGTGCAGAGAGAGGAACATCGTCTTGATCCCTGGACAAGGATCAGGAGACACTTCTGTGTTTCTGTGCAACAAATCATATTACTTCCAGGCAGAGGAAGAGATGAGACAAACAGGTTGTTGGGAGCTACAGCTTGCATTTGCTAGTGCGGTATGGATTTCTCTGTCTCATGCTAAGTGCTGAACATGTATGTACGTTATTTTGCATGAAGATAATGCTGGGATTTCAGATTTTAAGCAGATTTCACAATTTAGTTCTTCTTACAATCGAATGCGAAGACGTAGCTTAGAGTTCTTGATTTCAGGCTTTTTTCTGTCCTGTTGCTCCCATTGGGAGGAGAGTGCTTTACCATCAAAGGGGCCCAGAGGAAGTGTACCCTATGCAAGCAGAGCCGTGACCCACCACAGCCTCTGTTCATGTGCCTGCAGTCTCATCAAGAGCTGCTAAGTGTCATCCACGTGTTTTTAGTGGAGTGACTTTCAGCATGCAAGTAAAGTTAGTGTAAAGAGAAGTCATTGTACTTGCTGTATCTCCAAAGCTGTAATTTGAATCATAATTTTATTGGATCAGAGATTTTTTTTTTTCAAGGAGGGGGGAAAAAAAAAAAAAAAAGGTGTGTTCCAAAGAGTTCAAGTAATGAGCTAGATAAAAACAAATGTACATTTTACAATCTCTGTCCAGTCTTCTGCCAAAAAAAATCTCAATCACCCAGGGAGAGACTTGGATGTATGAGTGCTTAACTGTGTAGCTGCTGTTGTGATCTTCATGTGGGGGTGGCTCCTCTCACTGAGTTCTTATGCTCAGCTCTCAGGCTCTGCAGTCAACAGTTTTAAAAACCACTTGTATTTCCTCTAAGGAAGCTTTCCTGGAGTGGATTTCTAGAGTGGCTTTACATTTCCTTGTTTCTTTGGAAAGCCTAAGATGCTCGTGATGAGGGAATCTGTACCCTAAAAGGGTAATTTCAGAGTTCAAATCCACTGAAAATTTTAGGTATGCCAAAGTACAGGGAAAGGTCAGAACTCATTTTGATGTAAAAATCAAGACTCTACAAGAAAATTCAGTAAGTTAGAGACAACAAGAAAAACAAAAACAAAACCAGATACCCCAAGTGACCACAAAAAGAAAAGGATTCATTGTACCAGTGTGCATTGTTCAGTGTCAGGGCAGCTTCCCAGTCATTCTGAGGCTGATGTAGCACCCTAACCTCAGGTCTTGGGGAGATGGCATGGAAGGAGGTGAAAAAAGTCATCAGATGAATGTGTGGGATAATTTCTTTTTCATTATAAACACCAGCATTGTTTTGAGTCTTCATATGGGCTGATTGTCCTTCGATTACTTGAGCTTGATGGAGGGGGAAGGTCAGTCCTCTTCTCTGTAAAAACTGGGTTGTGCTTGGCCGAAAGTTGTGTTCTTGCCTCTGGGTGTGGATTGCAAACTATTTGCAAAATTACAGCACAACAAACACCTCGGGCAAACCTTAAAACCCTTTACTAGAGCGAACCCATGTTATGTTGTTGATTCAGAACTTTAGCTATTGGAGCATAGCCGCAGTTCTTGAGATAATATTAGTAGAGGCATTTTGTCAAATTTCTCTTTATATAGCCCTTTCTAATAGTTGTAATAGAGCTGTCGTAGGTTAGGATATCTTATGTTTAATTTCAGCCTGGGAAGTAGTTATGGTTTTGGGGAGGCTGGCAGCAGGTTTAGGAGTAAGATGGCCAACACAATGATTGTGGGGTGTGTTTGTTTTGGTGTGTGTGTGTAATCATGTATCAGCATGGCAGTGGTGAACGCTCCATTCCAGGTTACTCCTTGTCCCTTGCATTTGTCCAGCTGTCTTCAGAAGTCCAGAAGGTTTTCTCCCTCTCCCTGGGTCTGTCTATCTTTTAAAATTGAGCTGACCTATTTTATATAGTGAGTATTAGCTGGTTTAAGTTTAGTCAATCTACACATGCATGAAGAAACCTATATAGGTGTAACAGAAAAAGTCCCCGAACTCTTAAGACTGCGCCATTCATTTCATATGGAGCCAGGGTCTGTGCTGCACATCATCCTCTGCTCTCTCTCAAGCTTGTTCCTCAATCCTCTCAAGCTCCTTCTCTGTCCTCTCGCTCTCTCAAGCTACTTCTTAGTCTTCTCTTTCTCTCAAGCTCCTCAAGCTGCTTCCTTCTCTGCCTGGCACCCCTGTCCACCCCTTCCAGTCACAGGTGCAAGTGGTCTGTCTACTGGTGTTCCTCAGGCCAGCCATACTCCTCAACCTTGTGCTCAAACATCTGTCCATGCTGTGATCAACTGTTTCCCTACAATAGGAATACCTCATTTTGTGATAAACCAACTGAGAACAAATTTAGGGACCTTAAAGTAAATCTTTACTAATTTGTGTTTATCCTATTGTCTAGAGAAGAGCATGACAAGTGGAAGGGGAGGGGTGCTGATTCTCTTCTGCTTCTTTGTGGAAGAACTCGTTTCTTTCTTCTTGTGCCTATCTCTGCTGGGCTACAGTAGCATACAGGTACAGCAGTACTTTCAGTATTTTCTTTTAAATAGGTCCAACCAGAATATCATTGAATGATCCTTGAAATTTGACCTGGGAGACAAGTTCATGGTTCTTTATTGTGCAAATGAGAGCATATGTACAGATACTGTGTCCAGCCTGGACACGCAGTTCAAGAAACTGTCACTGAAAGTCAAGTATTAAAATAAAAAAGACGGTTCTTTTTAAGTCACAAACATTGCAGTGTTGAGGACCCTTTGAAGCTCAGTGAAAAAATGGTAGTATATGTGTATATATATATGTATATGTGTATATATATATGGGAGTCAGTAGCAAGGAAGCACATGAAGACAAGCACTGGATTTGTAAATTATGTCAAGACAAAGGACTAAAGTGGAAGAGGAAGAAATCTGGTAGTGAGGTGTGTACTGTTACTTTAAAGATGAAGGCAATGTCTTGTGATCAGCCACAGAAGTCCGCCTTTCTGTCTGAATTACATAATTTCACAGTTTCTAATTGGTCCATAACATCAAAGTTGGAGAAAGGATGCTTCACTTCAGCGATGTTTCAGAAGCATTCCTCTCCCACCTCCAGAGTCCATAGCAGACACAGAGGGCCCATGTCTTCAGCCTGTTTGTGTATGTGATTGGGTGTGCACTGGCCATGCTGGTATATGTAGAAATGTATCTGAGGTGTATGTGTGACTAGAGTGGAGATAATTTTTCTTCTTGAGTTAATTTCAGTGAAAAATGCTGATGTGGTGACACTAAAATGCCTTATAAAATGGTTTATGTTTTGAGCTGTTGTATATAGGTGTTTTGTGTGTGCACCACTTAGTTCATGTTGAGATATTTGAGTGAGTCAAACTGTTTTCGTGGTTTTTTAATTCAATTTTAAGTCTTATTTAAAAATCTTGCATCTTTATTTAAAAATCTTAAACATTATTTAATTCAACTTGCTTAGTATTGACATGAAATACTATAGTTCAGCGCTCCCTGAAATGTGCAGTTTGCAGTTTGATAAAACATTTGAAAATTTTTCAGATCGACCTACGATGGTTTAAATTTCTTTTTTGATTTCTTTGGGTTTGCCAGTAACTTTGAAAATCCAGGAATAAAGCTGCCTAGTTATCTTGTAATGCCACGTACTGATTTGTACCTGGATTTGTGGATGTCCTCAGTTCATTGCTGCATATATACACAGTGGCTGGTAATGCTGTTTGTAGCTTGTTATTGAATCAAATTCCTCAGAAATATAAAGAAACAAAGACAACCTGAATTTTTTGCAAACCTTTAGTGAAGGCAGAAGCGCAAAGCAGCTGCTGAGAGCAGGTGAGCCCTTTACAGAAATAAATGGAGAGGAAGGAATTCATGGGGTTCTGAGTTAACGCAAATTGATAGATCTCTATGTGAGCACAGTTACGGCAGTGGAACATCTTGCCTTCTGTGTCTGGAGACTTTTATCTGAGACTCTTACGAGTAAGCATGATTTCTGTACTGAATGCTTAAATCAGAGGAGGAAAATAATGACGTTAATTATGTTAATTAATTGGATCAGGGTTATAGTCTTTTCCTGTCTCTCAGCATCAGTTCTTCCTCTCACAATTCCTCTTCCTCTCATTCCAATATAATTGCTCTACTGCTTCACTACTCTCCTGGAGTATAATAAACCCTGTGCTTTTATGTGGCCTGCCATTAGCAGGACAGGGCCCGTGTATCTGTGCGCACTAAGATGACACCCATGGCAGTTATGAGAGCAAGCCAGCTCGGCAAAGTGATGAGTAGAGAGGTGTTTGATGAGAGATGAGTTGCAGATGGTCTGACAAAAGTGCTGAGTGAACAGGGAGTAGTGAGATTTTGTGTAAGAGCACCTCTTATTTGCCTCTCGTGATTCTGATTGTGCTTTGTTCAGCAGCTTTAGAAGTCAGATAGGTTGTGCCTGTGGGATGCCAGGTTCCTACCTTTTTAGGTCTGATTTGCAAGAGGGGAGCTCAGCCTATAGGACCTTTACAGTGGAGCAAATAGAAATGGCATCACATTTCTGCCTTCTCCCAAGACAGTGATTGCATCTCTCTGAAGTGTTTTTCATCCCTGAGATATTCTATATCTAAGTGCTTTCCTTGAGCTGCTGTACCTCCACACTACTGCTTCTTCCAGTATATACGATACCAGCACACTTGATGGGCTTCCAAGGAATAATGAAAACAAAGAGACATAAAAGGAAACAGAGGCGACCACTCAAGTCGTCATCACCTAGAAGAGGCAACTCTGCCATATATACTGAGGAAATGAGGAACTCTGAATTTTAGTGAAGATACTCACCCATAGGCCAGGTTTTATTTCTTTGGTTCTGTTTGTTTGTCTGTGTGTACTCTTAAGATGAAGCTGGCTGGGAAAATGTGGAAATTTTACATGACTCTACGATATTTCCTTCCACTAATCAATGAAAAACTTGTTTCTAACTAGCTTTATAAGAAACTGTGTGAGAGTAGCACTGGCTGAAAGAGAAGAAAGAGACACCTATTGACATAGCAGCTCATCGGAGATAAAGGTAGTTGGGAATGAGAGTGAAGTATAGAATAAAAAGCTGAAGTCTTTCCAAAAAGCACAGATGTATCCTTGCAACTCATTTTAGCTTTTGCCCTTTCTAATGGGAGAGCCATGTCTGTTAATAAGACATCACAGATTTTCAGCTAATTGGTATCTGAAATCCCATAAGCTTTGGCAAATCAGCCAAGAATTATGTATTTATTCGTGCATTTCTGTTGCTCACTTAGGGTTTTTCTTATTCAGTGTGTACTACAGCACATGTCTAGGGGTATAGACTGCCAAATTTTCTTGGGTTAAAACTTCCACACCTCTTCACTGTGTCTGTGTTTATGGGGATATACATTTATATATTCAAAATATAGGAGTGATAAAGTAACTGAGTGACAGCCATCCTAGGAAGTTAAATGGAGGGATGTGATAGTGTTCTGGAGTGCAGAATAAAGTGCGGGAGCAAGAAGCTTCTGTTTCTGCATTGCTGCAGAGAAGAGTTTTTGTACTATCCAGAAACCAAATGAAACCCAAACTGAAACTTTTTTCCCTTGAATCAGAACCAACCCAATAACTGATGTCTTTGTAGAACATAAATGTGAAGTGAGTCCAACAGGTTCCTGGTTTAGATCCACATTTCACTGAAATCTTGCTTCCCACAGCACAGATGCTGTCAGCACAGGAGTGACCTCAAAACTCCTGAATTTCAGGAGAGTTTTGCATCCAGCTTCTGCCTCTGTGCCTCCCCACAGTACCCTCACAAGCACCAACATCCCCACAGCAACACAGAGCTGGTTTGAACCACTCTGCAGCTTTGACCGGGACCTTTCCTTCCATGCTAGGGGCGAGCTCCAAGTGCACTGCTGGGAGGGTATGGGCAGCACTTGGGATTCAAGCTGTCCTAAGAGTGCTCTGTAAATTTCTGCTGGACCCCCCAGCTGGCTTTTGGCAGCTGCACCCGCACCCCTCCTCGTGTGGATGTGCTTGTGTGTTTCTATACCGCCATGCTGTGCATGCAGGCAAGACTTGAGGAACTTAACTCCCTCTCCCACTGCTCTATCACAGTGCAGTGATCCCCCGTTCCCCTGTAGCTGTTGGCCCTGGGGAGGCAGGAGAAAGCTCTGAATACAAGGAGAGGACAGGAGGTGTCTGTGGTGGGCAGGGTGCGGGAGGTAGAGGAGATCTCTTGTAGTCCGCGTGGTGAGCCCAACCAGTGTGGTCTGGCATTACTGAAGCAAAATGGTTAGCAGCTGGCAGCCTGGTCCTGAGCGATCTCAGGCAAATCTGAATTCAAACTGGAACTGAACTAAAAAAGTGATTTGCCTCATTGTGTAGTTCATTTGGTGGTCTTGCAGAACGTGGTGTCTTAAGTAATGTGTTAGGTGATGTAGGGAGCCTGAATGATTATTCTTACACACTCCTATACCTTACATGTCTTGATCTTTTGAAGTTTTCTGTTTCTGTTGTTACATTTAACTATAGTTTTCATTTTCCAAGTATCTGCTCTTCATAGTTAATTTTTTTTCCTACTGAGCTCTAAGTCATTAATATGTATTTGCCACTTTCATTCAGCTAAGGGTTGACTGACGTGAAATTTCCTTGGCCTTTAACGTGTTTTTGGAGTTTATTCTATGGCTTTTGGTGTGTACTGGATATATGCTGGAATCCAGAACTCTTTACATTAGTAACACTTTTAAAGTCTGTAACTCACAACAGGAGCATTTTCTGTGTTTACAGTCACTACAGGAGCCCAAATAGCATTTAAAATCTCTGAAAGAAGCTTTCTTTAACCCTATGCAGGCTAACAGTTCAGCCTAGATTTTAATGAGACATTGAACTTTCTGATTCTTATAAGCCCCAATATTGGAGCTTAAGTATATTGATTGCTGAATATCAACTACTGCCATTTTTTTCATATCTCCTGAAGTCCCACGTGCCTCCTGCCCTTTCAAGGTCTATCAGGCTATTAGTAGAATTTAAACTTTGAGAGTTTGACAGATTGTGTTTTTCACTATGTTGCAGTCTCAGAGAAGAAATTTGAAAGTCAGTAAAATTTACAAAAATAGTCGTGTGAATTAATGATATGCAAAGTGAGGTGAATAAACCAAGTTGGCTTTTATTTAGTTACTTCAAAAGAGTTTGTCTTCTGGCTATTCAGAATAGAGAAATGAGACTTCTGCAGATCCAGCTCTTTTCACCTCATCTGAAACTGTAATTTATTTGCTCTGATTAGACACAAGCGTTTGACTTCCCCTCTAAAAGCTATTTTCATTTTTGATATGCTGATAAGTTTCTGGTAGGGCATAGCTTTTTTATTTCTCTCTCCACCTTTGTAATTTCTGAACATTTTTTTCCTCTCTTGTGTGCCTTCATGCATATATATGCATGAAGATTAATGAAAGGAAAAAATATTTTTTTTCCTGGTGGAGAATAATTGTTTTCACTTATTTTAGGACCTGAAAATTTGTGCAAAAAAAAAAAAACACCCTTTGCTTTAAACAATCTCTCTTCCATATTTTTGTCAGTAGACACAGTTATCCAAAACTGTACAATGCTCAGGGCTTACTTGTGACTATTTGTGATAATACTGTAACTATATTTTTTATATGCAGATTACCATTTTGCTGGGACTTACGTGGCTTGTGACTGTATAGGCAATCAGACATGGCAGTACTAGCTAATGGTTATTTTTAAAATAAGCTTCAGTAGAATTTACGTTCACTGCAGTACAAGGGTACACACCGAGTAAGCTGGAGAAGTTATTTCATTACTGACAGAAACTGCTTTGTGACTGCATGAACGGGGATGGACAAGAAGCCAAAGCCCACTTAATAAAGTTACTGACGTTCTCCCCCCGAGAGCAGTGTGAGGTGCCTTAAGTCAAGTAAGTGTAGAGTTTTACATGTAGAAGTGCTCCTTCTGCTGGCTTTCCTAGGGCTCTTGAGAGTGAGGAAGATGGGTAAGTTCAGCTTTCAGGCAAGATTTAGCTCAGCTCTAGCGTTCCTGCCCACCGTGACCTGTCCTGCCAGCCCTACTGTGCAGCTTGGTCTCATCTGATCTGTGTCAGTCAGGCTGTAGGGACTGGAAGCAATCTAGGTTAAATGCTAACTTTCTTTTTTGCAAATCATTTTAATGGTCCAGTTACACTGTGACCCTGTACTGGTTGGGTTGGTAAAACTGAGGAGATGGTGATTGCTGGGTAAGGACACAGAGAGTCAGTCTCTCAGTGGTGCTGGAGCGGGGGGAATGAGTGGGGATTGCTGAGGAAACTGAAGCCTTTTTATCTCCCCAGAATTTCTCCCCCAAGTCATTGTAATGAGTGTCTTGTGAAAGTAACCTGTAGGGTTCGATACCTGAATTTAGACAACTGGGGATAAGACTGAACCTGTTCTGAAGATGGAAAGCTGGGGTTTACATTTGTAATCTAAAAGGGAGACAGCAAAATAGTTTTGGGCTCAGGCTTAAATTCTATACACAGTGTGTTTTATATGCTCTAGCATGCGCAGAAATGCTCCCATGAGGTTGTTGTTGTTGTTTTTTTTTTTTTTTTTTTAAAGCCGTCAGCAACATTTAAGAATACTCTTAAGTGTGTCCACACAAAGAAAGAAAGACCAAAGCTGATGAAAAGTAACAGCTGAAACTGCCTTGCTTTTAGTCTTTTCAAGCTTGGCAAAGGGTAAATGTATAGCATGAGCAAGTTTCCTGGTACCTAAACTCTACAAACTCATGTTTCACATCACAAGATAGGGTTAAAAATCATCAAATTAAAACAAACATATTTATGAGCCATCTGGTTTCTTAGTCTTCCCAGTTTGTGTTTCCTATCCTGAGTAACTATTAAGCAATGTTTGTTGCTGTAATTTTCATGTTATTATATGGCTCCAGAAACTATGTGTTTACGAAAAACACTGTAGAGAACTTGATTCAGAATAGAATTACAAGCACTGGCAGCACTGGACACATTTGTCTTTCTCTCAATTCTCCTAATGTACTAATAAAAGCAAACGTGCAGAATAAAACCTTTTTTTAAAAATTTTCTAATGTGATTTTAAGTTGGGCAGAGTAAACTGGGAGGTTGTATTATTTAATTCTTTTTACTGGATGGTAAGGGAGTCAGAATCCCTAGGGCTGGTTTCTGGTTCTGCCAGTAGCTTTCTGTGTACATTGGGGAAGGCTACTTAATCTTGGTGCCTTAATCCTTGTCTCGTTTCACCTGTTTTATCTCCCTCATTCAGATGTGGTGAGACATAAAACAGTATGTTCTAGTTCCTTGAAATTCTGTCCAGCGCACAGAATAATTTTTATTTATCAGACCTTTTTTAATGAAGTGTAACTAAGGAGAATCTATAACTCACTTTCAGTGAAAATTTAAAGGTGTTGCTTTGGAAAAAAAATCATATTTATTCTTTCACATTGAATGTTAGTTACTGATAAGAGCTTTTTGACAGTATTGGTGGAGGAAACAAAAGCACTCTCCTTAAAGATGTACATTTGTATTGCTTTTCTGTAGTGTTTCCTTATCTGCTCCTGAGAAGGCACAGCTCGGATGAATAGATGTGAAATCTCTTGTTTCTCTGGTGACATGATTGATATTCTGCATGACAGCTTGGTCATTTGTGATACTGTGTCAACTTTCAGACTGTATTTTCGTTTTTGGAAGAACAGAAGAAGAGCTATAGTTGCTATTGTTGGGTTTCTAAATACAACCAAATGCTCGTGCTGTTTAAAAGTAACACGTTCTGTGAATGCTAACTGAAGTACAGCAGTCGGGTTCCCTTTGAACATCTCCATCTTTTTGACAAAGTCGCGTATTGGGCATCATCAGTTTTTATGAGTTACGTTTGTTTTTTTGCGATTCTTTGAACTTTTCTGGCTCTCTTGCTTACCATGAACACCCTTGTTGGCCCTACTGCTGCGTGCTGGTCTTTCCCCAGTGGCTTGGTATCTCCTCCGCACAAGAAGTAGGGGCACCCGGCAGGCTGAGCTCAGCGAGGGATGCACTGGGATCTTGCCGTCTTGTATGAAGTGCATCGCTCTTGTCTCTCTGCTTCTCTTGTATGTACTATGATGTCTTTATGCCTTCAGTTTCAAAGCTCAGGTTCTCAGATGTATGAGGAGGAAGGAACAAGTGTATGCGAAGAATAGAGCACCCATTACTCAGGGTGAGTGTGATTTGAAGGTGAGCATTGCTTACAGCAGCAGAGTTCACTAGCCAATGATGCAAATAAAACATTTGAAATCTTGGCTAACAAACTGCTAAACATCTTACTGAAATTTGTGCTTAGTGTCACATACCACCTTCTTAGCCTCTCTTGAGTGTTTGTTTGACCACTTTCTTCTCCTGGAGTCCAGCTGGCATTGAGAGGCTCAGCTGTGAGGAAGCCTGTGTGGGAGGCTCAGCTGGCACTGGCAGAGTCCACACGTTTGCTGGCAAAGTTGATGTTGCTGGCAACAATTTCTAGCTGAGGCTGTGAGGAAGATGTTTGAAAGGTGTTTGACTCTTGCTTAGAGCTGATAGGACCATGCTGGGAGATGCTGGCTGGCGTAGGTGTGTGTCCGCCTTCACTGGCAAGGTCACTGCGCCCCTTCTTCAGAGCCATAGGCCTGTGCTCCACACTACATGGAAACTCTGGCAGGTGTGATGTATTTGGTGGGGATCATGAATCAAAGAACTCACGCATGGCCTTAAAAGCACACTTCTATTTTGAGAGAATGCATGCTAGATGTGTAGGGATTGTGTGGAGTTAAAGGAACTTTCAGGCATGTTAACCATTTAAAGCTATATGCCACCGTGAGGCATTTTATGTGTTTTATCACCTTGCAAGCTGTCTTATGTAAGGGACTCCATGCTGATATACTGCGCTGTGGGCAGAGCCAGCCTTGCTTTAGGACTTGTAATGATTCAGGCAGTTACTGGGGGCCAACAGAAAAGAAAAAGGCACAAGCTCTTGACTTTGTGGCGTTTGTTTTCCTCATTGTGCTGGCTCATGTGTACTGGCTGCTGTCCTGAGAGCAAAGACCTAGGACTCTGTCTACTGTTCGTCTTGGCTTGCTCATCTGGGGGCTGAGGAGTAGAAACCTCATTTTCTCCCTTGTGCGGACTAGTCTGGAATGTCTCACTGCTAGTGAAGAAACTCCTGGGATATATGTAGCATCTTTCATATCTCTCTGATAAAGGCCTAGTGAAAGCAAGTTATTACTGAAAGGAATTAGTGGTCTCAGACCGTTTCCCCACTGATCACTTCTATAAAGTAGGTTCTCTTCTCTTGATTCCAAAAGAATGTAATACTTAAGAAGATATCACTACCATTGCTTAGATGGTAGAGCAGGTCTGGACTCCAGCAGCCAGAGTTTTTCAGGAAATCTAATAAAAACTGGAGTTTTTTGCTTTCTTTTGAAACGGATGCAAAAGCTTGAGTGTAGCTACCCAGTGAATTCAACTCTCCTATGTTGTGTTTGTGTCCAGTGGTTTTTATGTGCTTTTTTCTTGTGCACATAGACACCAGATGCATCCAGTTGTATTTCTCTACTGCCTGTAGCTCAGGACTCGTGAGAGTGACTGTCCCCAGCCATTTTCTTTCAGACACCATTTAGTTTATAATGTTGAATCAGTTTATCCATGGTCTGAAAGCAAATCAGAAAATTTCCCAAGACTCTTTCTGTGGCCCCCCCCGCCCCGACACTTATTCTGTGTTTCTTCCACTTCAGTGTCCTTGCACTGATTTCACACTGGAGTGGATTTCTTGTATGGCATTCTCATCTTCAGCATGAAGCTTAAGACAGGCTGAAACATCTTTGAAAGAAATGAATGGAAGAGACCCCATTGTATTAAAACGGATCAGATCAGTGCTGGTATAATCTAGCAGTCAGTCATTTATGTTTTGTACTACTTGTTTCCATCCATAAAGTTGTCAGGATAGGAGAGTTGGGATGCATTTTCAAAGCACAACTTATTGGGTGTTTGGAGAATCCAAATAGCCATGTGCCAGTGTGCTAGGATAATTCATAAAGTTGGTAAACCCTGAATCTCATCCTCGCAGTAATGAGAGACACTCTTCCTTGGTAGGAAACAAATTGTTAATTTCATCATTACTGTTTTGGTACTGAACCTGAAGTGGTCCTTTAAAAGAAAGGAAGAGATCATTATATTTAAGGACTTCCTGTAAAATAAAAGCCTTCCTACGAATGTTTCCCTTTAACTGCTTTCCAACTGGAAAGCGTGGTTTAATAGCCCAAGGACCTTGTCTTTAAACTACACTTGCACTTTGGAAGCTCCCCCCAAAAAAGTAAAATAAGTCAGGATAAGGAACTACCTTTCTAGACATAATCCTTATTTGCAACATAACTGACTATCTTCTGATTTGTGTGTTCTGATAACAGCGGGATTATCCAGCTATCATCCCCACTTTATTTTGTTTCCTTACTAGGGGGGAAATAAATGGGAAAAAGAAGAAATGGAAGCGACCATTCTTTTGTTTGCAAAGTCCATTTCCTACCAGAAGTGAGCTGATATGTTTCATGAATCTTGCTTCTGTTGTTCCCAGCCATGAGCAAAACCTGTGTCATGTTTTTTCAACGCAAAGGTGGTTTTTTTGGATCCAAAAGTAAAGTTCAAGTATTGGCACAAGTGACAGAAGTGTCTTTGAAAAGAAGGAAACAATTTGCCAAACAGCCGTAAGGTAGCCTAACATATCCCTGACTGTTAGTCCGTTCAGGAAGTCCTGGATCCCAGGGCTCTCCCACCCGCTGAGAATCTGTTACAGCAATTTCATTCCTCACAATGGCAATCCCAACTGCAGTTTGCAAAAAGTCTCTGCACCTCTTACACTGTGCTGGCTGCAAGTGAAGCTGTTCATACTGGAGAGTCATCTTGCAGGTGGCAAATATTTAGGACAGTGCCAACAAACTTAGTCCTAATCCTTTCCATAAGAGAACCTGCAGATTTTAGGAGACTGCCCAGATTTACCTCCCTCCAAAGGCTTGGCTCTCATGCTCGTTTGAAATAATAAACAATGAAAACATCACTCTTTAATGTTCAGCATGCCATCACAGTTCTGTACTTACTAAATTATTTTGCTATTAAGAAGACTGTTTATGTTGGTGCTGTGATTGGAGTTAGCATCCTAATGCTAGCTGTGTCTACTGTGTCTATGTCTACTAAGAATTTGCTAAAAACTTCTGTAGCCTTTGCTTCTCATCATTGTTGTTAACAAGATAATTGTAGACCCCGCAACATGGTTCTTATTTTCTGTAGGACTGTAGTCAATTTAGCACATGTATGTCTGTTTAGTCCCTCACAACTCTCTAGAACTGCATCATTGTGTTCTAGTTTCCCACTGGCTCACAGGCTTTGTGTGTCTGTGTGTATACATATATGTGCATGCATGTGTGTGTGTGTGTATATATACCTACACACAAAATTGGAAAATTAGTCATTCCTATTGAACTTCAAGCATCTCCTTTCTCTCATCTTAAACCCCTTCTTTCACCCCTATTTCTGATTCACATATTATGGTTTAGTGATAGCCTACCTTTCAAGATTCCATCAAAAATGAATACGTCTGACATGAGGAATCTGTGTTCTCCTGATGTTTGGCTTCTGCATATGCACATTTACATTTTTAATTCTGTTGATTATTATGACTGGTTTTCATGATCCTGGCTTGTCTCTTCCTTGGCGTTATTTCCATGTCCTTCTCTTCCTTCAGTAAGTGAGAAGGTCCTGGGTAGTGGTTAGGGGATGATGCAGATTACCTGGAAACTCTTTTCACTGCAGTTAACTAGGTAGTGATCAACCCAGTCATAGTATAATGGATGTTAAGGGAACTCTTTTTCTTCCAGGTTTGCTAATTTCCCCTTTGTTGTCACTGCTAGTGCAGGCTAAGAAGTTCTTCTGCACTCTCTTTACAGGTGGCAGCTTGGGCACTAACAGTATAAACCCCAGGTAACATGGTATGTTGGTCATGCGCTGGATAATTTAGTCCAGGGTCCTGATCATGAAGAATGCCAGAAGATTCAGGTTTTAATCTTATGCTTTTCTCCATCCTGCTTTAGCCGGAAGGGTTGATCCACACAGTAATCTATTACTGCTGTGTCAGAGATTCTTAACAAGTGTTCAGAGGTACAAAATAGGCTGGTGACAAACTAATTCACCACATGGCGCTTGTGATAGGATTCCTTTTGGCCAACTTGAGCAGTTTAGTAGGTCAGCAGTTTAAGCTCATCTTCCAGCCTCCTCCTATCGTGCTTTTCTCTCTTTAACACCCAAGTCTTAGATGGCTGAAGTCATAAATCCCACTTTATTTACCAGGCAACTTATGGCAAGAAATAGTTTACTTTCCTGACTGTACTCTTGTGCACCCCACCTTTTCACAACTTCTGCCTATGAAAACTAAATTTTGGCATGAAAAAATTGGAATCTCTCCTTCTGGAAAGGAATTTGGCAGATACTGAGTGGAGACTTGTGGCAGTACTTCCATATTTTCCTGGCGGTATTGAAGAAAAATTATAGAGGATGGAATCTTCCATGCTGTTGCACATAGCTGCTGCCAAGGCACTTGTGGTGGGCATGCTGCTAGATGAAGTTGAGCAAAAGATTCCTGTATTTGTGGTCTCCTATGTAAATATAATTTGAGATAGTCCTTTCTGACAAGGGAAAACCACAAGACCACAAACTCTGATACAGCTGCATCAATCTGATCTGTTAACTGAAAAGCTAAATAAAAAATGAAATACTGGTGGTCTAAGTGAAAAGCGGGATGAAGCAAGTTATTGTGAACATTAGGGTTGGCAATGGAAGGGAAGTTTGCAAGGTAAGTGTGAGCTGTGTTTCCCTAATGTTAGAGTCAGTGGCACACCAATTAGTAAACTGTACCTGGCATACAGGCTGTAAACAGGAGTACGTAAACAACAATGATCAGATCAGATTGTTGTAAACATGGAGACAGAGTCGTCTCAAAGAGGAAACAGAAAGTGTAAAGCTTGTGTTCTGCAGTCTGCTGTCTATGGACAGGCTTAGAATGTCCCTGACAAAAACTTAAATTTTTTCTTCTCTTTTATTACAAGCCCATTGGCTGAATGTCCCTGGGGAAAGCAGGAGCTTGCTGCGCTAACACTTCCCGGTCTGTTCCCCGGAGACCTCGTGTGTTCTTTAATATCTATTTCATGACATGGATTGTAAAGTATGCAATATCAACAAATAAGCGACTGAATGATTAAAAAAAAAACAAAATCTGTGAAGGAAGGATGTGTTTTTATACAGATTTAGCCAAAAAAGATTTCAGGAGAAACTTTCTACTATGCTTTGGAAAGCTGATGGAGTGTGACCTTGTCATTAGAAAATCACCTGCTGCAGGTGCGGTTTACAGTTGGTGGGAGGGATGCAACCCTGGGGTTTTTAAAGAGAGGTCAGCAACTGTAGGGGTTGGTCTTGTGAATAAAGCCATTATTGTTTCCAAAGAATGAGGTGGGTTTAGGACAAGCTTTTATTCTATGAAATATGGTCTTTTTAACTGTGTTTCTATTCTTAATTAAGTTTAGTGCAGTTTTCCATTAATTTACTCAATATTGCACTCAGGATCCAGCATATCATTTGTTTCCCCTTTTACCATTTTTAAACATCAAGATAATGCTCACTGTCTTTCTATCCTGAGATGCTTCTGGCGTATCAACCAACATTAGGGCAGAAGTATCACCACCCAGTTTATAAAGGACTGTTGCATTCCATCTGTCCAGGGCTCTTGATTTTGAACTGCTTATTTTTGCCTGAGAAGATTGTGCTCTGCTTATTGTGTGGCATGCATGTACTGTGGTCTTTTTTTCTCCTACATACAGAATCTACTGTTAATGGAACTATTTGCCTTTTCAGTATAATTATTGAGAACCTTATGGTCTCTGGTCAGTAA
Source organism: Penelope pileata (assembly GCA_013396635.1). Lineage (NCBI taxonomy): Eukaryota > Metazoa > Chordata > Aves > Galliformes > Cracidae > Penelope > Penelope pileata. Next base: position 833,159 of record WBMW01001028.1, on the reverse strand, counting down.
CCGGCTGTGTATTGGTTCCCTCGTGTGTTATATGCTGTTCAATATGCTAATCCACATGCCTTAAAATTCTGCAGGACTGAGGTAGCAACGGTGTAACATAGCACGCTGCTCATTCACCTCTTCCCTTTTACACAGCCTGTCCTTCCTGAGCAGATTTATAATCTCACAGAAGCTTTCCTCAGACCTCAAGGGTTCTGGAAAGGTGGATACCCAGGAGCTAATTACAGAGACAAATACACCAGTTGTCGGTTCATTGGATATCTGTTAATAATTTGATACTTCTAACCTGGCTGGATGACCTCAGATTCTCTTTCTTCTCTGTGTTAAGAGAACATCCATTTGCTTCTTTTATTTCTGTATTGTGGTTATTTTATTGCTCATCTATACCCTTGTGGTTATCTGATATATATCACTGTCATATGAGAATAAAAGCAGCAACCATGACTCCTTAGAATCAGTTGAGGAGGTTTTGTGCATACATCAGCTATGAAAAGGGCTAAGGGATGAATCAAAAATGCTGGTAGATTTGACAGACCGTGTTTTGTCCTTTTTCTGTGCTTAGAACCATTATATAGGTGATAAAGCAGATCTTGGAACTGTCAGCCACTGAGGTGCACCAAAGCACCAAGTACCAGACCACTACGAACTGAGCAACATGAAAATTGGTGTTGATTCTTGGCTGATGTGAAGTGGACAAATTTAGAAAGCTGTTCTGCAGCATGCCACCAAAAAGAGTTTTACATTAGCTTGGAATAGCTAGACAACACCTGCTATACTTTGTGGTAGAAGCGTCGCAAAAACATTGACATGGAATTGACATGGAAGCGGTGTTTTAGGAAGTAGTTATGTTAGCACAAAAACCCTAAAATGAGGAGACACAAATGCAGTGAATGTTAAGATATCTAAGTTCATTCTTGGACCATCATAATCTAAAATTCCATTAAAAAAAAAAAAAATCAGCACAGAAGGGCTTTGTACGTGATGTTGCAGTAGTACTTGCTAAGAATAGAGATCATAAGTTTTCTTAGAGGCATGCTTGAAGACAGATACACTATGAAATAATGAAGAGGTTAACATGAGTTGGAATTACAGTGGCTGAAAGGGATTACGCTGCCCCCTAGCTCCAGTAGCATCATGTAAGGGGAGTACCCTGTTTTCGTTCCCCAGGCGCAGGCCTGTTTCTCTCCCAGAATAAATCCTTCTGAGTGATGGAAACAAAGAGTTTAAATAGAAGACTTGGAAATAAAGTTGTTTCCAGCAGTACCAATCTTTGGAGAAAATGGCACCATGAGAAACACGTGATCTGGTAGAGAAGTTCAGGAGGGTGTTTTATGTAATAAGCCAACTGAAAGTCCTAGAATTCCTATGTATAAAAATAATGTGCCTAGCCCTGTTAAATTACTGAACATTTAACGACAGTATACATATCATCATGTGAAAACATAATATAGTGTGCAGTCAGGAATCTCATGTCTCTGCTTCATTGTGCAGCTTATTACTGAGAAAAAACCTGAAGCCTCTAACTTTTGTCAGTATAGCTGTCACCATTATAGGCAAATATTCAAGTTAAGAAATATGTGGCCAATTCAGGAAAGTGCATTAAATTCCAAGCAATGTCAGCCTTTTGTGAGTGTTAGTTTACTTGAGATAGGAAGGAAAAATTTCTTTTTATTAGCTGTTTTTCCAGTTTATATGTAATTGAATTGGAATAATTCCTATCCAAATGCATCTGGGTAAATTTAAATTTTCATAAATTAAATGATAATGAAAAAAGTGAGGGCAACATTTATTCTTAGGTAGTCCACACAAGGCTTTCTTCTCAGGTAATTCAGATGAGGCTTACTCTACCTCCCTAATTTTCTCAGGGTGCTGTGACCACACAGTGGTTAAGAGGTTTGTGAAAATTACTATTTTTTGTTAGTGATGTTTTTCTTTTCTTTTTTTTTTTTTTAAGAGCTGCTAGAAAACTCCTTGAGTTTGGATTGAGAATGGAAAGCAACGGTTCAGCTGTGACTTACAGCTACACAGATTCAGGAGTCATTATAAATGAAGTTAATGCTGCTTATACTGTCCAAACATTAGCCCAAAGAAGGGAGGAAAGAGGCATCCTCAAAGTTATCTTTTGGTCAGTCTAACTGAGTCATGTTTTTGTAACATTCAGTATTGCTGCTTGGACAATCAGGTTTTTTTGTCAGTGTCAGGCTATGTGACATCAGGCCAGTTTTAAATGGCACATGCTGAAGTACTGTGATTTCATTGGTTTTAAATGCATTTAAAAACGCTGGCTGTGGGATGCCCAAAAGTATGCATCTTCTAGGAGACGTAGACCACACTGGCTATTTCTAGAAAGCAGAAGTCACTTAACTCTCCCTGGATTTCTAATGTTACAGGTTCCCTGAATCCCTGGGTAAGTCAAAGTCCATCCCAGTCCTGCCATTTTTTAATTTATTATTATGTTTTAAAGAACGTTAGGAAGAGGAACTCTTTCTTATGATTTGTCAGTCCTACTGAACAGGAAAGTATCTCCAGTTCACTTTGGAGTGGCTGGGAGGTGAAGACACTTGTCCTTGGCTACATCAGTGTAACAGTTCAGTCCTGCAACACGGAATCACAGGAGCTGGAAGAAAGGGCTGGAGATTTAGTCCAACCCTCCCTGCTAAAGCAGATTCCCTGGAGTAGGTTGCACAGGAAAGCGTTCAGGTGGGTCTTGAATATCTCCAGAGAAGGAGACTCTACAACCTCTCTGGGCAGCCTGTCAGTGCTCTGTCACCCTCACAGTAAGGAAGCTTTTTCTCATGTTCAGATGGAACTTCCTGTGTGGATTCATCTCACCCAGGCTGACCAGAGAGGACACAATTCTGTTGTAAACCCATGATTGGCGGGCATGCAATGAACTGAGGTGCAGCTTCAGATCAAATACAAATAGTCATAACTTTTGATCTCTTCGTAGAGGATTGATGAAAAGTAATTCTGTGTTAAACTTGTGATTTGTTTTGATTAGCTGATGCATTCATTTCATGGTATCAGAATTTGATTTAGACATCACCATTAACCCATTTGATTTATTGGTCACAAATCTTTGTGACCCAGACTTGGCTATAGTTGCATGTTAATTAGTTCAGAGAAGTTAAACTAGTTTTGGTCTAGTAATATATTGGTTTGCTCTTAATATTTCCTTTCTGATTTTTAGAAATCTGTGCAGAGTGCATAGATCTGTGTTTTGTGTATTCTTGATTCTTCCAAACCCAGAAGGCTAGAGTAAGAAATGTAATTTAGCTTTTGTATTTGAAAGATATTTCATTCTCTTTAAATTAAATTCTTTGTTACCACATTGCACAATACTTCAAGCAGCACTGAAATATCACCCTGTAAAACACAATTTGCTCATTAGAAGATCCAAAATGAACTAATAACAGGTAATTATCTGCAAACTGCCATTGGCTTATTTCAGCAAGTCTCTTTGATATATCAGTTCATGCCCGTAAAACCAGGTCCTTACTGTACTGTGAGCTGAGTTAGCAGAAATGTCCATAGAGATAGGAAAAGTAAAAATATCTGAAGAACCAACACTAGCTCCGCTGAAATATGACAAGGAAGTTTGAAATGATGCATCAAGATTCACTGATCTGGCTGGAGATCAAAAGCTTTTATATTTAAGTGGCTTCTTCAGTGAAAGTCAGTTAATCCTGAAATGGTTCTGAGTAGAGGGTACTAGGGAGCTAGAACAGATAGAAAGTTGCAATAGTGTCAAACTGCAGGTGGTAAACAACACTGGAATGTTGTCTGCACTTCAGAAGAGAGCTGAAAGGCGCATGCACATGAAGATTTGTTGTGCAGAAAGCATATGAAATACCTAACACAGCCCAGGGGGATCCATTGATGCTCTGTTGCTTGAGAATATCCAGAATGCTGTCAAAAAATGTTGCCGTGTCAGTGATGGCAAAGCGTCCTTACAGCCTGATTTCTTCATGACTTTTCAGATGGTTTGGCCAGACTACTTAAACGTGAATAATGATGGTATAACTTGCTAGGGCCAGGAGGAATCCAATGTGACAGCATACTCACTTGAGCAGCCCAGCATGCTGCAAGAAAATTAGGACTATAGGACCAGTTGAATGCTTTGAGTTAAGTACAACCTGCCAGTCCCAGGCAGCGCTGTCATGAAAATTGAAATGGGAAGGGACCACAGAGCATTCACCCTGTGCTAGCAGCTCTAGAAAGGCAAAAAAGTAAGAGCTGATTGTGATGAGAAACTCTCAAATCTGTGGCAGTGAAGCTATCTGAAAGGTTTTCTGATCAAGACCAGGTGTAGGAGCCAAGGATTAAGTTTGGTCTCTTTTCCATGTGCCAGTTGCATCCTTCCACCTAAAAATGTGGTTGCTTCATTAAATAATGACTTGGTTTGAGCTGTATCATGAATACTGCTGCAGTATTGCAAAAGCATCAAACCAAAATGGATAACTTAGCATGTGTTACAATGCTTGTGGGATCAGCAAAATGTAATAACCTTTGTCCTTTTCACTAGCTTGATCTTTTTAAATCCCTGAAATCAATTTTGAGCAGCTTAAATAACAGTATCCCCCATGCTAAGATTTTTCCTGTTTGACAAAATAACGCTGAGAGAAAACGACTTTGCTTAATTTCAGAAATGTTGTTTTTAAATTTCCAAGTAAGTTGTCCTGGTGTCAGTCCTACCAGCAAGGAAATAAAATATTAACCATGCAGCGTGTCTGCTGCCTTGATTTTTTCAAAGTGAAAAAAGATATTGGGATCATCCTCCCTTGCTCCTCTGTAGTTCAAGTATTAAACTGATCTCTAAAGAAAGAGCTGAGTTAGACTTTAACTCCAGTAAATGATATTTCCCATGGATATCTCAGTTAATGGCATAACGCAGTCTGAAGATGAGACGCGCTTTATGATAGTCAATGATTCCCTTAACATGAGCTGCAAGTTCAGTTGGACATTCAATGATCTGCTTCTTTCCTCCTCAGACTCAATTAACCATACTACTGGGAATGGCAGAATACAATTTACTCAGTCTCAGGTTACGTGTTGAACTGCAAAAGCCAACAAGGCAGCTTGTTGTTATTGTCAGTGAAGTCTTACAGGTGCTTACAGGTAGTGATTTTCCCTGTTTTGTCTTAAGGCAGGGGTCCCTTGTGTTTCTAGTCTGTCTAACGCTCCCATGTAATTTGTATACGAAATAGATGTGCAGAAAACTCTCCATCACAGGCTCCAGGACATTTTTATGGTCTCTGCCTTGTCTCTCTGCTGATCTACAACAACAGAAATCCCCAGCTAGGTGGGAGAGGACCTCTTTTTGAGAAGATAGGTAATACAAAGTCTCTATTCCTTTCGTCTGCCACCTGTTACCTTTCACTGTCTTCTGGACAAAATAGCTTACTGGTACCTTTTCCCTGTCTTTTGGGAGTAACAAAGAAATAACTAATTAAGAAATAAAGCTTTTAATGTTTTGCTAGCTTGCTTGAAGGTTTTTTCAACCTAAGATATAAAATAGTGGGTTTTCCATGCACGTGTTGGGAAAGGTAACTAAAGCGATTGTTCAGTGCATATATAGATTGTAGAGTCACTTTAAAAACATGCTGAAGAAAACAAAAAAAGAAGAGCAATCAGTCAAAAGTGTTATAGCTTCAGGGATCGTGGACAGAACAAGGTCGGTCTTTATTGGGAGGAGTAGAGAGCTTCTTGTCCTGTTGACATGTGACGCATATTAACAGCAGAAGTTACAGGCACTGCCCCAAAGAAAGAACCAAATTGTCTATTAAAGAATGGGGTAAAATGTATATCCTTTCCTTTAACAAAAATAGCTACATTTTTCAAGTCAAGTAGCTTTTAGTGTCTTTTTCTATTTATGGCCTAAACCATACTTTCACAACTGGGTGTAAAATTGGAAGATGCTTTCTCACATGATCAGGAGGGGAATATCCTGTGTATTTGCTCTCCTTTTGTACTCTTAGGGGAGCGTTTTTAGTACATAGTATTGGGTGAATTCTAAACGTCTTTGGTCGTGACTTCTGTCAAGGAGAGAAATGTTATTTATACCTAGGACCACTGTACTTTGCATGCAGATGCTTTTTCTACAAGATTACTGTTAATGATGTATCTTTTTCTCAGAGCTAGAGTAACATATCCCAGGCTAGAGTATGTCTGCCATGGTTCATGGACTGTGTTGCCATCAAAACTCATCAGTACCTCCGGACTGTGCTATTCAGATTCCTGTTTAGTTTCTTGCAGTTATTTTCTGGGCAAGCCTCTAATAAACATGTTTTTTGGGGAGAACATATTGTTTCACGTACGAGAGTGTTGTAGTCTCTGCCCATTTGAGAAGAGCCGATAAATTCTTTGGAGTGGATAAGACTAAGAAGTAAGGAGAATATGCAGTGGAAAAAATATTTTAAACTTCTAAAATGTGATTTTGCAATATAAAATCTTACCTCATATACAGGGATACAAACTTTCTGGAATTCAGTCATCAATTAGACTTTATACTTATACTTTTGTTCTGCTCTTTATCTACCCTTGCTTGTCTTCTTCAGAGAAGTAAGCTTTATTCCTTGTATATTCAACAGCCTGCCTGTTGTGTACATTGAGGCCACATGGAAGTAGAATTGCCTGCAAGGATGTGTGGGAATTGCACTGGAGTGGTATGGAAATGACTAAGGAGATCTGAAGCTGTCTCCTTAACTCCCAGGATAGAGCCTGGTCTTATTATTTATCTATTCTGTCTATAAGGAATGTATTATTGATCAGATTTTCTACCAACGTCTAAATTGAGCCATAGAGTCAATGGAAGAACTGAAAATGGGACCCAGGTTTATTTTTGTTTTGAGGATTTGTCTTCCCCTCTTGAATTTCATAAAAGAAGTTTGACACAGCTTTAAGAAACCACAGCCTCATATAGCTTTAAAAGAGGTGGCCTGCAGCCAACTTTCAAATAAACACTTTCCTTTCTTTCATTAAAAGAAAACATTGTCATAATATTAAATTACAACTCAAATGGTGAAGGCATCTTTCTTTGTGTACAAGATCTTGTCCTTTGAAGTCATAAAACCCAGACTGATTTTCACATGAGGGTGACCAAGCAGGAGAAAGGGAAAAAGTAAATACAACAGAAACATTGGTTGTTTTTCACATTCCTCTCCTGGCTATGGAAACAAACGTCTGGATAGTAAGTTTCTCCTTACCCACTTCTTTCTTTCCCTACGCTTTAATACTCCCCTTATACGCTATCTTTCCCGTATGTCTCTCCAATTGACAGAAAGGGCTAACATTGCTGCTGTACCTTTGTGGAATATTTTGAAGTTAGATATTGTATTCAAGCTCTTGTTGATGCTGTTGTAAGAGAGTAGGAAGCTTGCCAGTGAATCTAGTTGAGATGAATGAGAAAATTTCATAAAAGAGCTGAGAAAAGGCCAAAGTTTGTCCCAGTCCTAGATAGTAAGCCTTTTAGATGAAAGAGACTGCTAACAACTAGTCCTGCTGATTGGTGGTTTTGTTTCTTTCTTTATAAAACAATACGAACAAGTTATCACTCAGACTACCACAGTCTCTTTTGTAGAATGCAGAATGAGGTGGTCAGGATGGGAAATCAGGAAAGTGACCTGACAAAGCAGCATAGCAGTCTACCTCAATCTACAGTTGTGCCATCAACTATCTGTGGACTTTGTTCACACACTTCTCTGTGTCCTAACCCCTCCCAGCTCAGCTGAGGAGTTTATCCCCTGCTGATAGGGATTTTCTTCAGCAGTTGCTGTCTGGCTGTCTCAATCATCATATATCATAATGTGTTCAGATGCCTCAGAGAAAACAAACATCTTTTTCCTTCTTGATCTTGCTTTGTGGGGTTGAGGTTTTTTTCGGTTCTGTACTTTATTTTAAGGGATTCCAGATACTTGCTTTTTATGCAAATTGTACAGTTGCTACCTGTTAAGGGTTGCTATGGACTGTCTCAGTGAAATTTGGATGTTTACTTTTGCTAGCTTGATGATTGGTTGACATTCTTGGTGAAGTCTTCTGGTTTCGCAGCATGTTTAATGTTTTAACTCCTTCCAAGTTCATTTGTCTTTACGTGTAAAGACATTAAGCATAGGCAGTAATGATTGTGTTCTCCTCTCCTTGTTAGTCTGAATCAGTAAGTGGTGAATGGTATATTGCAACAACTGTCACGTCAAATTACTTGCTATTTATCCAGTTTACTAAGCACAATGCACTTGAAATTCTCTTTCAGATTAATTAACAGAAGTGATAGCTGTAGCAGTAAATGTAGTTTACAATGTTTTGCAATGTTATTGCTCCAAAACTCTAGAAGAAACATTAATAGTAGTAGTAGCTTGGTAGTAACAGGTACTTGAATGAATCTATACCAGCATCATGGTTCCAGTGAGTCTCTAAAACTCTACAACCTGAGCCTTGTACCTACTGCTGACTCTTTCTCTGGATGCTTTTTCCTAATGTGGGAGTATTTGTGCTGCATTAGAGTAGGAGATTTTGGCCTCATTCTTACACTTCCGTACTCAGATCAGTACTTCAGATCACACATGGCACTTCTGATGCCAGCCTATTTCAGCACTGGGTGTACAATGACTGAGCTTGTCACACTGCAGAAATTTTTCCCTTCTTAACAGAGACTTTTCATGTAACAGTACAGCACTATAAGTAACCAGTTAGCTCTGAACGTCCTTACACAAGTGATGGGTTAATAGCAGAGTGCAATTTGAAGAGGATAGGTAAAGGCAGGGATAGCCTAATCTTCTTAATAAAGCAATCATTCACTAGTAAGGATGTTGAAAGAATAAGAGGAATTTCGCAGTGTTAAATATTTACTGTTGATTCCACAAAGAGGATTTTGTGATTTAGAAAAAATACAGTACGTTCAGTAGCAGGAAGTCATGAACAAAGTTCTTAACATTGGTATGGCCAAGTGAAATGGGCATTTACTCTTTACAGGTGGCAAAATTTGTATTAGACTGTCAATTTTATATTTGGTATAACACTTATTTTTTCAGTTTAAAATGTGGCATCTGGTGTTTTCCCAAAGTTCCTTTTTTTTTTTTTTACTTATATTACTGCCACACCTTAGAAACAATTGTATATCTTGAGCTGGTTGTTTTATATGTCCTGTATTTAATTTGATATCTGAGTGTTTTCTCAGTATTAAAAATAGGTGTGGCAAAAATATATATTTTTTTTCATTGCTGGGCAGTCTGCTGTGCAAATAAATTTGCTTGAGGGCACAGTGCACACCTATGCATCAGGGCAAAATTGTGTTGAAAAGCTCTTGCATGCAGTTTGTGCATTGAACTTTGAGTATTAGGATGGCAACAGGGTGAGAGCGTGCAAGTTTTTAGGCATTTCTCTTCAGCTGATAGTATCCTCTCAGCGTTACAAAATCCGCTGGTAGTTGTACTCTTCTGCAAAGTGGATTTGGGTAGCTTTTAGTGAAGGTAGGAGGTGATGTTGTTTATGATATGAAACTATAAAACATGGAATTATCTGCCACACATGGATTCGTTTTCAATCCCTCGATAAATCTCCCAGCAGATTCATTCAGAAACTGAATACTGGAGAGAAGCTTGTGGGATTCCACAGCCAAGAGTCCTGGAGAAGAAATCAGTGTTGGCTGTGATAGTTCCTCCTCCTCCTGCAGGTGAGCCAGGAGGATTGAAAACAAGGGTAACCAAGCTTGTCTTCCCATCACACTTTGCCTTCGTTTTGCTGAAAATGCTTTCCACAAGAAGTTGATCCCCTCACCTGTGTTGTTATACATGTGACTCAACTGGCTAATGGCAGAGTGGGAGCAAGAACCCTGCCCCTGAGCAGTGTCTCTGCTGGACACGCAACTGAGGTGTGATGCTTCTGTTCTGATGCATCTTTCATGGCTCACTCTGGGAAGAGCTAACAGAGAAGGGTGTGTGTCTCATAAAACTGCTTCAAATGATGTGTGGAGTATCCTTAGAGCTGACTGACTTAACGCTGTTCTGCAAGGGTTAAGTTCTCAAAGGGGAATCCTTTGATGATAAAGAGGTGTTGGCAGTCATCCTTGTGTCAAAAGTAGATCAAAGAAAATGAGGTGCAGGAAATGTGCCTTTGTGCTTGGATAGCCTCAGTGATCAGAGCAGCCCCTGAGGGATTCTTGGAGCAGCAAATACATTTAGAGCATTCCTAAGGCTCTTCCTAGTAAAACAAGGATGGAAAGAAACATTAAGTAACCTCAAAGATCAAGGGAGCTCAGGGGCAGCTCAAAGTCATTTTCATCCTCTCCACTTAAACTATGTTATGTAAAATTAAGCAATTGAAAATAATTTTCTTTTTATTAAATTGAATACTATGGGATCAATTCCATATTCATTGTAATAATTCAATCAAAACCTTGATCAGAAAACTGTATTTCCTTTACTTTCTTGCTGGCACACAATTTCTCTTTTGCTGCCAAATGGTTCAGTGCCATGCCATGGAAGCTGAAGGGTAGGGTCACAGACCGCCTGCTGCAGGCCACAAAATGCAGAGGCACCCTGAAGCTGCTAGCTGAGCATCTGCTAGAGGGTAACTCTGGCTATTATGTCTCCCATTTCTCTTTTGCATAATGTTATTGGTAGCTCTGGGCAGTTCACAAAGGGATTTTTTTTTTTTTTTTTTTGGCATCTTAGTGTATATGTTTGTTGAAAACTTAATATTCTGTCTCATGGGAAATTGTGATTTTAGCAATCTTGTTTCATTTATAATCATGATGAAGACTCAAAAACTTAACATTTTTCACAAGTCTAATTGCTCCAAGTTTATGCTTTGACTTAATCAAAATGAGTCATTGGGTACAGCAAAAAATCTGTTTTGATAGCACTGAAATATTTTCCTTCGATTAAGTATGACACCGTTTTACTGTGTTAATGCTGCAAACTTTGAACTCAGCAGATTATTGAGTAAATAAGATGCATTTTAATCTTAGCAAAATGCTGTAACAGTTTCCATGTAAATATCTGGAAGATATTAGTATTCTCACATTAAATCATGGCATAAGAACATAGTTACTGCTTAGCATTTTATGCCATCATGAGAGAGAGAGGCTGCTGTTAGTCTTTTGAGGGATCCCTTCTCTTCCTCTTTCTCTCTCTGTATCTATAGGCTTTACACCTTCCTTCACCTTCCCTTGTGCCTAATTATGCCTGTCACATCGATATGTGTGAATTCAGGCATATATGTCTCCTCTTGTGCTGCAATTGAAAAACCCTATAGTGAGTGTTGTTCTGAATGAATACGACCATGATATTTCTTCCTCTAAATTTATACCCAAGAACACAACAATTTTGAAGTGCTGTTCCCTTGGAAAATGCGTATTTGTATGATATTCCTTCCCAGTTCTTTTATGGAGCTGCGTGAAAGCATCTGTTAGAGTTGGACACATACCCCTTTAACTTCATCCACCTCAAATGCACATCTAATATAGCCAGTCATCCAAACTAAGCTCCCTTAGTGATGGAGACTTTTCCTTTGGCAGTTTGTTTTAAAACAAGTGTCTTAGGGTGCGTTTTCATGTTCCTTTCCTCTAATGACAAAGCCAGCTTGAAAGCTTGCATCCTTCCTCTCCCCACAGCTTGTCATCGTTCTGGTTTTGTTAATGCAAGCATTTGTGTGGCCAAACTATAAACTAGAGGGGTGACATTTTCTAGGTTAATCTTCCAGTATTTCAATGAGAAAGGAAAGTTTTCCTTAAGAATAAATAGACTGTGGTTTTATTGCAGGAAACTAAAAATGAGTTTTAAGGTTTGAAAAGGGAATAAAATTTTTTAAAGGATCAAAAATGTTTTGTCACTTTTTGATTCACTGAACACTTAAAATTTCTTCTTTTTTTGGCCAGTTTTACCACACCTGAGACCTGTATTTCCTGTGAGGAAAAACACATGCCATGCCTCTCTTAATTTCTTTTAAATGCTTTTTTCCTCATTAATGTATATGGAGAAGGAGAGAAAATGAGCCAACGCTCTGGGAATGGTCAGCTTTCAGATGTAAGGCTATAACTCAGGCCAATTAAATCCTATCAAGAATTTAAAAAACAGAAGGTTTTGGTTGTACGGACAAATCTCTCTTATTCACAACTAACGTTAGTCTGTTAGCCCTCAGTATCACGTCTGTATACAGTCAGCAGAAATGGAATGGATGCCTTCTCTGCTAGTAATCCACCCAGCCTGAAAAGAGAAGAGAAAATAAGAAGCAGAGGTGGTAGAGCAAAATGGAGCTGCTTTATACGGTCATCACAAAGGTCCTTGAAAAGATTTTGGACGCTTTAGGTGGTACATGTATGCTTCCTGGCAGCTTTAATAGAGAGGTGAGACGCAGTGCAAAACCTCACCCTTATTATCTGTGAGTAATTAGGAGCTAGTATTATAGAAATAGACACATGAGTAATGAACAGCTGTACTATAATAAGAGAAATCTTTCTAAGTTAATGTGACAATATATGCAGGCATGAGTATGCACATGTATACACTCCACAATTAGTAGATTAGGAGAACTCCGTTGATGGCATATTTTTGGATTTCAGGAAATGTTTTTGGCATGCAATTTCTCAACTGTAATTTAAATAGTCGTTCAGATCTATTTCAGTAGATATGGATGTACACTGAAAACTGAGCAAGAAATCATAATTAGCAAGGCACTATTCAAGGGCAATATGCCAAGTCAAGAAAGTAGTATCAAGAGAAGGACCCAAGATATCTGTCTTGCAGCTTATCTAGTAGGTAAATTTTACATGAAAAATGTAGATGGCACAGGCAAAACTTTTTCTGGGTGAGATCTCTCTAATGGCTGTAGCACATTATGGCAACCTGCAGTGCAGTATATTTTGTGCCTGAGCTTAAATGAGTCTTTTTTCATTATTATTATTATTTATTTATTTAAGTGCAGCTTATTGGTCTTATTTGAAACAAAATTTTGAGGTTTGAAAGGATGAGTGCACGCTCTGCAGAGCATTGGAGAGATTTGGACAACATGATTCAGGAAACATTGCCATTTGGGGAAGGGACGGGCCACTGGGTGACTGAATAGAGAAAGCGAGGAAATGAGAGACAAAGCAACATTCAGTGTGACTAGGGGCAGCCAGGAAGCAGGCATGCTGTGAACAGCAGGAAGGAGGACTACAGGAATTTTTTACAACTGTAAATGTCTACTCACTCTGTGAGTCATGGAAACTGCAGATGATCTTTGGTATTCCAAGTGAATGTTATAGCAGGGAGTTGCTCAGTGCCTGGTTGTGGAAAGCTCTTCAGATTAATCCACTTCTCACCCTTCAAGGAAGATTCTTGTCAGCACTGTGCAGGAGAGCAAAGAGGTGATGTTCTGTCTTCTGTGGATGGGATACCGGATGGGATTGCGGTAGACAAATAGCTTTTCCAAAGTAAATGATCAAAGAACTACCAGGGAAAGTCCAGACTGGCATAAATGACTGGTTTTAGTTCTAGAGAACATAAATAATTTAAGAAATCTTCTAATGGTTCCAAAGAATAAGGATTTCCAAGGTAAATTCTTACTTGTACGTGAAACAACACAGAAAGTAAAGTAAAACTAAGGAAAGTCTCTAAGTATTCTGCTAGCCAGATACATTGTGTAAGGCTTACCAATTTGTGAAACATGTCTGTATTTGAGGAAAAGAGGCTGTGTGGTTTGACTGGCCTCCAACTCTTCGGAGGGGAAGCAACATTTTAGATCTGATATGCCAGTATGGTATTTTATATGTAATTCAATGGTATTGAATTAGCAATCAAGGTAAAATGATGGAAAGGTGAGGAATAAAAATAATTTTTTCCCAAGAGAGTCAAGATGTTGAGAACAAAATTAAACAAGGCTCAAAGGACTGAAAGAGCTGTTTTTTAGTTGCCTACTTGCTAACATGATGAGACTGGTTAATAAACGAGTAGAACTGGAATGAAAGTACTAATTTCTAAACCTAAGTGCTGATAAGATGGAATTCCTCAGGCTAGGAGGGAGTATTCCTGTGGCTGAAGTCAAAGGACAGAAATAGGTTGGGAGCAGCAGTACATGGCAAAAATGGCATTTCTTCTTTCCCCAGCTAGTGAACCAGATGACCTTGAAGGCTGAAAGACTGATTAATACCTAAAATAAATGTTGACGTGCTTGCTGATGACTGCTGTAGACTGCTAAATCAAACTAGAGACCTGGATAAAATACTAACTAACCTATTGTGTGTAAGAGGAGAAAAAAATTATTTTTTTTAACCTGTGTGGGGTTGAATCCTCCAATCCAAGTGGCGTATTGGAGATTTTCTTTCTGCCAGCATGAGATCATCTTGGTGGCTGTTGAGTAGATTGCTATGTCTGAATGGGAAACATCGTATTGCATATCAGGATATTGTGTTAGACCTATTCTCAGTAGATAAATAACTGAGCTAAGAACTGAGCTCAGAAGTAAAACCAAGTATTACCCAAGCAGAAGTCATTGCAGCTTTGAATACACGCTTCTTTGCAAGCAAAATAAAATCTGGAGCAGTCTGATATGTACTTGGACCTAGATATTCAAATAAATGAACTTTACTGCCTAAATAGCTTTTGAGCTGATGTATCTGGATCCTTCCAGAAGTTGCAGATCCTCCAAAGTTTAAAACAACATTACAATAACTCAATTGAATGAAAGACTGTGGGCAGAAAAATACAGATAATTATTTGATTGTATGTGTAAATGACTAGAAAGCTGCAAATCCATAGCTGAAAGAGGAGGCTCTGCTGATAACAACAATAATGAAAAAAATGTATATTGTTTGCAGTGAAAAAAAACTGGAAAGGAGAAGGTTTAACAAGAGAAGGTACTGGCAATAAAGACAGGGAGTTTAAGAAAGGTTTTCAAGTGCATTGCTAGCAAAAACATCTTAATGATGTTAATCAGTCATAGTTGTGTGAGGTAAAGTTATCATAACAGAGACAAAAAGAGTTCAATAAATATGTCTTCTCTAGGAAAAAAACCCACAAATTGATGCTGCATAATCACATATTGATGATGCAAGAGTTTCCCTAACAACATACAGATTTGTGGAAAAGCAGTTGTTAAAGTGTTTAGTTTGTAAAACAACTGGTCAAGACAGCTTGTGTTCAAGAATTCTGAAAGAATTGGCTAGGGATCTTTAGAAGACATAAGTGTTGAGATACTGAAGAAATTCTGGAGAATTGGAAGAATGTTAATATTGCGTTAGTATCTAAAAAGGATAAAAAGAATGTGCTGGGTTTAGTTGCAAATACTGATACACTCTTTACTCATGAATAAGGTGACTAGACAGTGTGAAGGTTGCTGCCTTGACATCAGTCTGAGTTAGAAATGTTGGAGCGCTTGGTATGAGGTCAAAGAACTAGAAAAGAGTTTATAATTGCTTGTCAATCAAAACAGCTTATTAGAAAAGATATTTTATTGCAATGCCGTTTTAAAATGAGTTTACAGGCTTGACAGAAGTTGTGATGTGGATGTAGGACATTCTGATTTCAGTCACATACGTACGTTGGTAACACTTGATATATACCTCTGGGCTGGTACAAATCGACATGTCACAGGTATGTTTAAAATAAAGGTATAATCAGGCATCATTGCCAATTAACCCTGCTTATAAGGGTCAGTTCTGGGCTGTGTGCTGCCTAACAGTTTTAGCAGTGAGTCAGAAGACAACGTGAAAACTGTATCGACAATATGCTGATAACATAAAGACTAAGATATGATGTCAAAGTGCAACTAGCCAACACAGTAAGACCATGTATCTGAAAGGGAAATAATAGAAATGGAGAAGGTGGGAATGCCTCTTCTGGAAGGAAATATGCCAGGGAGAGATTTGATGTCATGGTGGATAATCAGCTAAGAGGATTTATTTTGACCAAAATGACTGATGAGAATGTAGCACAGATAAACAGGGAGATCTCAGGAGAGAACAGAATGGCCATTCTGTATCGCTGGGATTAGTGTGCACTGATGTCTGCCTTTGAACAAGAATCTTGAAAAATGGAGAGGGCTCTAAGAAGATCCTAAGATACTGCCTCATAATCAGCTTTGGTGAAACTGCCTTTTGTCATATTGCTCCTCCTTTTGATCACATATCTGGGCAGAATACAAAAAGAGTGATGAAGTAAGCAAGGGACATGGACTGACTAATGAGCAAAGAATAAAGAGTTTAACAGCAGGCAGCAGGAGATCACAGTGACATTTTCAAGGTGAAAGGCTAACAACATAAAGTTGTAAATACTCATGAAGGAGGGAGAATATTTATTGAACTTAAAGTGGAAGGTTTAGGAGTAATTGAAAAATACTAGGACAAGTAGTAGACAAAGAGTCTTCTCTTTGTCTGTTCTGACTTCCTGGCAGTCAGATCTATTAGTCTGTACATTAGCTTGTCTTCTAAGAGAAGCACTGAGAAATATTGAGTTGCTACTTTGATATTGCAAGGGACAAAACACTAGATAGAAGATGTTCTAAAGGAAGTTCCTGTTTTGGCAGGAAGTCGGCTTGGCTGAACTGGAATTGGCTTCCCACCATGAGTTCTGAAAGTATTTTCTGTAATTTTCTTTTCTACTGCAAAGTAGCATCAGGATTCAGGAAAAATTTCAGCCCTGCAGGCGTCTGAATGCATTTTCTGAAAGATACTGAGAGAAATGGAATTACCTTCTGAGTGCTGGAGGCTTCTGGTTTTACTGTGTTCTATTACAGAAGAAGCATTGGATTTGTGCTGCGCTGTTAAAAGACCCTCCCCCCCCTTCTTTTTTTGACAGTTGAATATTGTTACATTTATTGTTTCTTCCTGCTCATTTTATGTTCCTTAGTGGCACACTTAACCTATAATCACAGATTTCCTCTCCATCTTTTATTTCTTTTCTATTAAATCATTGCCTTCTGCTGATGAAGGCAGAGAAATCAGGCGGTTTTACAAGGTGGTCTTTATTATTTGTTTAATGTTGACATTCATGTCATGTAAGTATTGCATACAAGTGTGTATGAGAGGATATGATGTGTGGTTATTGGAAGCACCTCTGGAGCTCCTAGTTAGAAAGAAAAGTGAAGTTTTTGTTAGCAACTCTATCTGCTAGATCTTCAGCTCAAGCAAGGGGACTGAATGGGTGCAAAAGTAATTGAGATGTAAATAGTTTAGACTGGAGTATTACAAAACTACTTTCCAGATCTCATGCATGTATTCATCACGCTGAGCCCTCTTCTGCTCATTAGGGTGTATTTTTCTGTGAGCACATATGAAAGGATTCCTTGCCTATCACTGAGTCTAATATCTTCTATCTGTGAATATGTTGTCTCTCAGTGAACTCAGCTGTAATGAGTGCCTTTCCTTCCTCTCATATGCCAGCTCAATAAGTGGTATCTTTGCAGAGTTGGTGAATAGGATTGTTACCGGGCCTTTGAATGAACCGTTTTGGATTTTGCCAGCGTCAAATAGGATGTTGGTGAGAGTCTGCATCGTCAGTAATGTATTTAGCAGACCAGATTTCATGCAGTGCTTTTTGCAATAAAGCAGTACTTAAGTTATAACGTATCTTAATACTAGACATATCTCAGCTGTCTGAAAAAATTTTCTACCTTGTATATCCCACCTATCAGCATCATTGTTTTGATACTGTTTCTCACAGTATCCTACTAGACAAGATCTCCAGCATAAACCTGGGCAAAAACATAACGTGATGAGTGAACGATTGGCTGATGGATCAGACTCGATGAGTTATAGTCAGTGGGGTTTACGTAGTTGAGAAGGGTAGTGCAAGTCAAATGTTTTAAGTTTCATCAAGAGGAATGTCTCTTGCAGAACTTCTGCCATGAATGTACTGTATTTTGTAGGTCCCATGATATTCAGACTATTTCCAAAACATACAAGCAACTTAGAACGTGTGAGTAGGTGAGTGGGTGAAACAGCCTTTACAGGAAGCCCCAAGGGAAGCAAATACTGAAGCCTACAGAGGTGCTCAACAAAGGTCTGAAGGTGTAGGACTAAACAACCTCTCAAAAGACACAATATATATTAGGAGGAGCAGACTCAGTTTGTTGAGAGGTCTTCCACAGCAGAATTTATTTTAATTTGGTGAAATAGATTTGTTTGCAATATGTGATTGCTTTTGTTACGTAGCAAAAAGTTTTTTGGTAGTTTTATGAAGAAATACCACCATCACTTTTCATACAGCAATCCTTGACAGACATTTGGCAGCTAAGCATCCAGTAAATAATTCACATTCTTTTAGAGGATTTCTTCCCATTATTGAACCTCGCATAGCAGAGAAGTTTCAATGTCTTACGTGCGGTACATAATCAGTTTTTTGAACATTGACTACACATTTTGAACACAGGAGCACGAATAATTACAGAGTTTGACAGTTGGTCTGCGGAGACCACAGATCTATCATCAGGTGCAGCACGTGTCTGCTGCAGTTTATAGCTGTTCTGTTCTAGTTGTCCTTTCTTTGGTAGCATGTGAAGACTGACAGCTGTCTTTAGTACTATAATAAAAGATGGAAGGACACAACAGTCTCATGATATGAAACATATTGTAGCATTTTACTTGCCATGGGATGCATATTGTCATATAGACTAAAATGAAAATAGTTGTAGCAGTTTAAAATCAGACCAGATATTGCTGAAAAAATCTAAAAGCTGTGGTAAGTTTAAGAAAATAGAACATATGTTCAAGATTTTTTTTTTCGGATACAACTGTATGTTTTCATAATACCACTGTACAAATTAATCCTATTTAGAATAGCTTGGCTGTTGTCAGTAGTGCAATTTGTATCCTTTTCTCAAGTGCAATTACTTGTTTTACTTTGGACGACATAACTTTGATCCAGAAAACCATCCTGATTTAAAACTAGCTAATCTTAGCATGCTGGATTTAATATTCCCATTGAAGAATGAAGTAGAAAATGATTACTGTTGCCTTTTTTGTTTTCTGAGATTTTGATCTTTTTTCCAGCACAACCAAACTTTACAATGTAGCTCTAAGATTTGATCTGAATAAAAAATGCACAAATGCATATGTATTGGTGTCATAGTATGATCAGACATCACAATTATCAGTGAACATTTTTTAAGATATATGACAAAGGAGGTTCCTGAGATAGAGCAATGCAAGTAGATTAGTAAGAATGATATTGAAGAGGTTACACATTACTGGATATCAGATAGAAGAAAGTTACCTAATTCTTTTGAAAATCCCAGATTTCATGTGTGGCAGTAAGGAAGAAATCTGTTTTCTGGAGGTGTGAATAATGCAAAGATTTAATTAACGTTAGTTTTAGTTGAGGCATTGTTCTTGTATGGTAAAGATGAGAGCACTTATGCAGGTCCCCTCAGAAAATGGCTGATAAATCCATGTTGTGTATTCTATAGATAAGAGTGTTTTACAGTTGAACTCTTCTTCTATTGCATTTGAGCAGTAAGTGTTGAACTGAACTTTGAAGAGTAATTCTCTCTGCTTCTGGAAGAAGTAGCAAGTCAGGCCATCTCCTTTCTGCATGCAAATAGTTCAAAGCTGTGTATTTCTCTTGTGTATGCATGTGTTTCCAGAATAAAAGATCTAGTTGCTGGTAGGCAGCCATGTGCCTGCTGTTCAGATGTACTGTTGCAACAACACAGTCACTACTGGATCAGTGTGTCTTTAGGGCTATATACTGATAAAAACAAGGGTAGATAAAGAATTTTTAAGATCTTTTTTCATTATATTTTAAATAGTAAATATTAAAAAAATATTTTATTGTAGCTATGTTTCTTGGAAGTGGTGGACTATTTCTGAAACATCACCAGGACAGCATTGCATAGGTACACTGTAATGAGGGTGTATTAATATAATGATGCTCTGTTAAATATTAATTCAGGTTTAGCAATATGGGAGCATTGTTTTGTGTTGAAACATAAAATTCTTTTCCTGTTGTTTTTGTTTTGTTATAGTCGTTGCTTCCTGTTCTGGATCACATGAAGTAAACTCTTCTTCACCAAATCCACCTCAGAAGATCTCTCTGATAAGAAACAGAATGGTGTCATTGCATCAGCCTTCTAAACCAGGTACTACAAGTCTTCTTCCTTACATTCTCCTTATTTCAACTTCAGAATCTAGATGCAAATGAGATGCTGGCAGCCACAAGGATCTTTCACCAGAAAACTGTGCCACTGGATTCCTGGCTGGAAATGGTACAATGACTGAGAAAGGCTGGTGTAACTTTAAGGGGATTATTAACTTCATTAATAAAATAAAATTAAAATCATCTTTATCATCACAGTGAAATCCTCTGCAGTTGGGCTTGGGAGTTCTTTAAACAAAAGCTATTTAGTGGAGCTAAAGCAACTATAGAATAAAGTAGCTTTCCTGGTACCAAATGGAAGTTTTTTTCCAACCGAAATTTTCTTTTTCTAGGAATTTTTAAAGCCCAGTAAGCTGAACAAAAATGCTTGTGAGATAGATAGGATGGATGCTCTTTTATACTGTGACCGTGAGTCTACCCACTTCTTTTGCACTGTGATTTATGCTAAACACCAACTTCTTGTTGATAGATCTTTCCATTGCAATGCAGTTCACGCAATCTCTTGCCAGAAAGATCGGACGCCTTTTTCACCAGATATCAACAACTTCCCTGATCTATTTCAGACTCTTCTAGGCTTTCAGATCTTCTCAGGCCATAGGTTGCAGCATAGAGGCTGCAACCTCCAGTTGCAGAGTCCAGAGAATATGGGAATGAGGAGGAACTTTTGAAGGAAAATGTTGTGTTTACTTATCTGGGCTGTGTGCTGCTTTCATGCAAGGCACGTTCTAAGGATTAAGTCTTCACTGGTATAGTCCTTCCTACTGCAAGTGGAGATATTGGTAAGATTTAATGAAGTTACTTTGTCATAAATATTAGTTTCAAGTAACCCTCTATTAAAAAAGATAATGATTCTTTCCCAGACTCTCACTTTGCTCTCTTGCACTGTCACACTGTTGTGAGACAGTTTTCTGGGTTTTATAACCAACTGGACTTTACCTGATAAAAATATTACCGCTACTGGCAATAAATCTGTGGGTACTGAGCTAACTTGTGAAACTTTAATGAATTTGAAACAGCCCAGCAGGTCTCTCTTTGTCTCAAATGACCCTGGAGACCACGAATCTGCTATTGAGATCCCTAAAGCTGTTTTACTGGATCATCAAACCATAGCCTGAAGGTGTGTTCAGCCATCTTTCCCTAGATCTATCAGAGCCAGTAGATTATCTGAACAGGAAGGTGTCCTCCTTCCTGTGCTCTGCTGGCAGATGGCATCACACATAAGCATGCACAGGCACAATTTGCCACTTCAGCTGCTTGTGGTTTACATTTAAAAACGGTGGTCTGAACCACGCAGCAGATCTTTGCTAAGCTGCACAGATTCCATGAGGTGTGCTGAGAAGCTCTTCAGGTGATTAGCCCATCTGATAGGTTGAGAGAGACAATTGGCTCCAGCAGCAAGCAGGGGAGATGGGACTGGGGACCATACAGGGGAACTGGAAGGGGATGTGGGTGTTCAGGTGAGAGATCAAAGCCTGTTTCAAGCCACAGTGATATGCAACCCCATAACGTCCATGTTTCTCTAACTGCTGTACACTGGGTGGTGTGCATAAACGCATAGCTGCAGGTAAATAAGAGAACTTGACTACATTGTCTGTTGTACTCGGTGCTTTTCTCCATGACAACTTCTATTACATTTTTTTTTCTGAAAGTTTAGTTTGAAGTATGGAAAGTCCTCTAGAGGCTTTTTTTCCCCCTTCTGTCCCACTTGTGTTGCCTGTATAATAACCTATCTTTGCTGTATTCCTGACCTTAATTCTGCTCTTAATACCTACCTTTTTTTCTCTCCAGTGGTAGGGCTACCAAGGGGATAAGATTGTGTCATTCATGAGTACAAGGTCTGAATACCCTCTGAATGTCAGAATCCCAAATAAGAACGTTTGGTCTTACAGTTTCTCAAATGGCCTGTGGGTCCTCAAGTTATTACTGCAATATTATTATTACTACTGAAAATAGATATCATGCAAGTTAATATCAGCTTACCATATCTATTCAGCTCTATTCTGTGTGGGAGAGCTCTATGCAGCTAACATCCCTTCAGGGAGTTTATATTAGATTGATGAGAGAACAGTGAATTACTTGTCTGTTTTATAATATGCTGATTATGAAAAATCCTGGCCAGGATGATCTAGTGTCCTCAGTGCTGCAAACAAACTCTGGAGTTTGTTAGGAGGGCGTTCTTGTCTGTCCTGCTCGAGAACAGTGAAACTGCTGGGGAAAAAAAGGAGATAAAAAATGTAAAGCTTGCATTGCTCAACTGTTCTGCTTGAGAGCTTAGAGTTTCCTTTGTTCCTCTCTGTTAAAATGCTAAATCCATATAGTTTCAATATCCTTGCTGCATTAGGTATTATTCTCATTCAGAATTTTATGTATGTAGGTTGCTTTGAAAGTAATGCCTTTTATGTATTTCCATGGAAACTACAACAGCTACATAGAGCACAATAACACTATTTGATAGACCAAATTCTCAACTACAAAACACTATTTTTCAACATAATCACCATCATTAGCTATGCATTTTCAGCAGCAATGAACAAGATCCTGCATGCTACTCTCGTAACAATCTGCACCAGTGGAGGTGCCCCACTGTCACCACTGCTGAATCACCACCACCACCACCTCACTGTGCCAGCATCCACTGCTTAGTCTTCGTAAATGTTCAATGTCAAGTGTCAATGGGTGCCATTTCTTCCTCATGGAGGAATTTAATTCCATCCCTTTGCTTAATCTGCACTTCCATATCAGACACCATTTGGTCAGATTGCCCCTCTGCTGCCATCTGTCACACAGCAACAACATGTGACAGAATATTGGTGGGAAGGTTCAATCTCTACTGCCACACCGCCAACATCTGCCTCTGAGGTTGTGGGCCAACATAATAAAATAGCAGGCATTACTTTCAGAGCAGCCCTTGTATACATGGGTAGACCATCCACTAATTTAAATTCACTGTTCATACTGGTGGGAGGATGCTGTTTTCTATCAGCCAAGAATTTGCAGAGTTGTTCTCTCAAGTATGTTCCTTCACCTGCCCTGGAAGAGACTTTATGTTGTTATTGCACAAGACAAACTTTCTATTTTTCCTTCAACTATTTCATTTCTTGAGAGAGAGAGCCCCCATACACTGTAGATCTGCTTATTCATGTTCCTGCATATGTCTACCCCTTGAACTGGGGAAAACCTCAATGAAAACTTTTGCTTCTCATAACAGAAATCTCTTGTATCATCGGCTCAAGCTGCTCGTGGGTGACGTCTACAGACAGTTTTGGAAAACCAGACTGGGTATTATCTTCAGTTGGTGTCCTGGTGTCTCAGGAGAGGCAGCAGCTGCTTCTGGAGAACAGCTCCTCCCATGGAGGTGTTGAAGGTAGGCAGCGTTACAGTTCTCCCCCAGTCTACATCTGCTTTTTCCCGGCTCCAGTAATAGCTGTGGGCAGCAGCAATAGGAATTGGCATGCTCAGACCTCAGTCATGGATCACTATAATACTGACATATGCTGGCTCTGGTGTGCGACTCATAGATGCATTGTCTGTGCCCAAGAGAATCAGTCACTGAGAGCCATATAATGTATATTATCCTTCTATGTTCTGCCTGGCCTGTGTATGCCTTGTACCCTGTATATAGCCAGCCCCTTTATACACTCCCTGTTTTAGCATTAGCTACTTCTGCTTACAGAGACTGGATTTTTCTTAGGAAACTCAATCCTTTACAAGCCAGGGCTGGCTCCTCTTGTCTGCTGTCTGACTTGCAAAGTCTTTGGCTTTTGTTTTGTTGGACATCTTCACTCTTCTTTGTTTGGTTGCTTCTCTTTCCTTCTATCACTTCTTTATATATTTCCCTCATTTTTACTTTAGTCTCCTTTCTCTTCTCTCTGTTATTTTTATTTATTTTGTGCATACTCCTGCTTTCTTCTTGAGATTTTTCTTCAAACTCTTTATCCATTTTTATTCATTTTCTTATTATAGCTCTTCCATCCACACTGTGTCCTTTTTTTTTCTCTCACAGGGGACATTTTCCTCCTGAACACCAGTAGGCTGCCAGATAGATGTGAGTTCAGCCTGCATAGCCCCATCCTGCCTGAGAGCATGGACTCTTGCTTGCTGGAACTGGCCATGTATTCACAGGATGCTGTTCCTCTTCTCCAGAGGTTCACAGTTGAAATCAGATATGTGGACACAAATAGAAATATAATAATTTCTCTGAAAGTTGACCATGAGGAGAATGCCAGGTAAGACAATCAATTTGCAGCTGTTTAGACTTTAAATTGAAGTGTAGGATGGAGTGCCTCCTGGCCACTATTTTTCAATGTTTTCTCTCTCCTTGAGATTATTGCTTCTGTTAGAGCAGAAAATAAAAGTAGAACTATCAGGACTGAATTGTGCAGCTTCCTGACAAGACATCTGTAACAGACGCAGGTTTTGTAGCATCTAAGTAGGAGTCGTTCTTCCTCCCTCACATTCAGGGGAGTCGAGAGTGGCTGACTCCCTCACTGATAATAGGACTATAGCATTTAAAACGCACTCAGTCCAAAGGCTGTCTTGGCAAAATGACTGATATCCCTAAGTATTCAAGGGGTCCTGTCATAGTTGCAAGGGTCACATTTTGAGATAGGGCTAATTCTACCTCTTTTGTAATTTCTTTCTTCTGTCTGCTAGTTCAGAAGCATCCTTTTTTGTTTCATCTGTAGAGTTCGGAGAAGGGAAAAGCCAATGCTAGAGGTGAGAAGAGGTGAAGACAAAAAAAGAAAGAAAAAAGGAAATTGCAGCAACCCTGAATCTTGTCCTGTGTTTTCTGCTCTTTGATCTTTCTTTTCTTTTTTCATTCCTGCATGAAGCAGAATACAGTAAGGAGGAGAAATGGGTAAAGGGAATGAATTACAACAGGAAAAGAAGGAGAAAGGTCCATGTGTCATCTGATTTTGCCATTTTCTATGTGCTTGCTTTTTCCTTTGCTGCAATCTGCCTTGTAAGAACCTGGGTCAGGCACACAACAGAGCTTTTTATTTCCATCACCTGACTGACTCCTGTGGAGAACTTAAGCAATAACTCCCAGTGCTTGTTTTCTTTGAATTCTTTGGCACTCCTCAGGCTGCCATGGAGATCTGCAGCCAAGACTTCTGGTCAGCCAAAGACAGCAGAGTCTGACTAAGAAAACTTACTTTCTTTCAGATTCATCTCTCACTCCTACTTTTAGCTATTGCTCACTTCCTTCCTGGCTACTTCTCCCCCTTCTTTTTGCCAGTTTCAGAAGGAATCTGTTGCATTTTCTGGGATAAATTTCTAATGTCCTTTTTCACTTACAACTGCTTTAAATATTTGACAAGCCTTTACTTGCCTAAGCAACTGCTGCTACAGTTCCCCAGAATTAACTCAAAATACCCTTTTGAGGTACCTAGCTGCCCAGAGCAAGCTTTGATCACAAGCACTGCAGCATTTCTAGAATGAATCATAGTCATTGTTTAAGAGCTTATGACTCTTAAAACAACAAAGCACTTGCAAAACAATTCTACATAAAATTATTGTCTAAGTTATTGTCTAAAAGTGATGGCATTTAGACATCTTGAAATGAAGTTAACTTCACTGGAGGCTGGTATCATCATTGGTATTACTTTTTCTTAGTGAGTGAAATGAAGCACTGATAAGCATGAGGCTTTGGATTTAAGAATTTAAAGGTGGAATATGATTGACTCCTATTTTAAATCAAGATAGAAAGGAGGGAAAAGAACAAAGACAAAATAGAGTAAATAACTATTTTAGGTCAAATGTCCTTCCTTTACCCCCATATTTATTGATCAACTCTTTAAAATCTCTGTGCAATTCCAGAAAAATTTGTGTGTGCAGGCAGAACAAAATTTGTTTCTACATAGTGTTTGAGCTGCTGCTTAGGTGTAGTCTGAAATGAACATTCTTTCTGTGATTAAGATTTTAACAGTGTTGGTTGTTGAGAACAGGACCATCCTGAAGCGTTCCCACTTTCCAGAAGGAGTGGGAATTATACAAGCTTTCATGTGTTACCTGATCACTGCTGCACAATTTGGAGAAGGAAAGAAGGAAGACAATGAAGAAATTACCTTGAGATAGATGGCTGTGTGTAGTACATATTTTAATCTTTAATTGCTACTCTGAGGGGTTATCTTGAAGTCAGAGTGAAAACTTAGAAAGAAGGCCAGGTATTATTTTTTCAGATAAATCAGGCCAGAAAATCCTGCTTCAGTCTACTCCGTCATCCCTTAATTCCAGTATCAAGCTATACTTCATCATGAATTCCAATTACACCAAATGACTTCAGCGAACTGCCCTTCTGATCCTGGAAGTCTTCTGCTGATTGTGTTTCCTCCTTCAGGGTTCAGCAGTTACACAGTTCTCCAAAGCTTAGAGGT
Source organism: Penelope pileata (assembly GCA_013396635.1). Lineage (NCBI taxonomy): Eukaryota > Metazoa > Chordata > Aves > Galliformes > Cracidae > Penelope > Penelope pileata. Next base: position 806,716 of record WBMW01001028.1, on the reverse strand, counting down.
ATGTTAGTCATAAGAAAAAGTTGCTGTACCATCCACCTCACTAACTGCTAGGTTTTATCTGTAGTGTTGAAGCTGCCACTCATTTTGTCACAAATGCACTGTAGTGAAAGAAAAAAACAGACACTTTGGCACCAAGTCCCTCAGACAAGCAGGCAAATTCATATTTTTCATTGTTATATGCCACACCTACAGCACATGAGTATTCTGAGTTACTCTGTTAGAGGGAGAACTGTTGAGGGAGTGAGGTGTTTGGAAATCTATATATTTACAAAAAAAATATGCAAAATTGTTTTTTATGATCTCAGTAGAGATCAAACATCAAGAGCCTGTATTTTTGCTTGCAGGTCCAGACTTTCTTCATCTAGCACTTGGCTCAAAGCTGTCTTCACTTTCTTATGGTTCCAGTTCTGGTGCTTGGTCAGACCACAGTTAATGTCTTACTGACTACTTTGCTTATCCCACCTTTTCATGTGGAGCCAAATATTAGTCACAGCTGAAAATTCTTCTGAATCCTACCTGGTTTTGTTTTGAATGGTTTCACTTGCTTGTGTTTGTTGTTGACCTCAATTGTTTCAGTGTTGTCAGCCAAAACTGTTCTAAAAAGGAGCTTGTTTCTTTTAGCTCTATGTACTTAAACTTTAATGAAAATAAAAAAGCATTGGTTGGGGCAGGGATAATCTTTTCCCTTTCCATGGTAGACTGTGACCAGTAAGGTAGGTTTATTATTTTCTGTTTTCTTTTTGAAATGTAAAGCACTAGCCATGGTAGTCTTGGTAGGCCAAAAAGCAACAAGTTCAAGGCCACATGCACAAGTGATTATCAGCTAGCCACCCATGCAAAACGATTATTGCTTAGGTCTTCCTATCTCCCCCTCCCCCCTTTTTTTGGTGAAGCAGAGTGGCTAAAATGCCCTGACAGCTTCTGAGACGCCTGTAGAAACTTATCATCTTTGAGACTTCTGTTCTACTAGTCTGGATTTTATTGTCACCAAAAGTTATTTAACTTCTGCTCTTGTATGTGAAAGTATTGCCGTATAGCTGATCTGAATGTCTAGAAACACCTAAGGTCATTTAGAATTAATAAATTAGGTGTCCAACTGCGTAAGCCTTTGAAAGGGAATAGTCTGGTAAGCATCCTCAGAAAACGCCTAATGCATACTGACAACAATGAGCACAGCCATTTAAATTAAAAAATGCAGCTAGAAAAGGAGAGTCTGTCCAGCTCTTATGTAAGACTGATTTTAAACGCTAACCTAGGAGTATGGTCTACTGCCTCATGCTTCTGTTGAAATTGCATCCAAAAATATACTGGGCCAAGTAAGAAATATATTGATGCTGTACCTAATTGGTAAGGGCAAGAGTTGCAGGGTGTGTGTTCTGTGCTCTCATCTGTTTCTTTTTGTGTCCAATGACTGGAATGGGATGCTTGTGAAGATTTGGAGCTGATAACTTCCTGTATGTGGAAAAGTAATGTAAAGCTTCTAACTTGTATGTTCACTGATAGTACCTGGAGGCAGTTAGCATAACTTTCGACAATAACTCATGTAGTGTCTCCTCAGCAAAGAAACGGTGTCAGGTTTCATATTAGGCTTTTGGAGTTTGCTGCTTTTAATGAAGAAATTGTTGTTCTAAACGTTAAAAGAATCTTTCTTAAAATTTGTGATCTGTTGATTATGTTGGAGATGGAAAGGCATAGCATCGAAAAGATTGGTAAGGAGGTGGGAAGGCTTTTGTTCAGCAGAGGAGATAGAGGCTACTGAAAATCAAAGATGGAAATTGTAGGTGTGCAGGGTGAATCTCGAATTCTTTTGCCTTAAGCATCAGATTGCTTGCAACTCCAAACTTTGTGCAAATTTCTCGAAATGATGTCAGACTCTGACAGCCCTTCTGTACATACAGAGCAGTTCTAACATCTGTATTTAGAAGAAGAAGAATATTAGCTCATTAGTTGAGATCTGGCTTGACATAAAATCAATAGTAAAGATATTGCCAAGCTTGGCTTATCTGAAAGCCTGCTGCAATGATCCATCTTCTGCTAGATCAACAATGGGCTTCATTCCTGATTCCATTAAGAAAATTAAGTTGGCTCTGACTAGCCCTTGTTTGGATAGTGGGACCAAGCAAAGATGGTGTAATTATTTACAGTATTAGAAATCTTGTTGCAGTAGTATATTGAGGTGGAGGGTTTCTTTGGTTGGTAATACCTTGATAATGATGAGACTCTGCACACCTAAGTATTCTGGGTGATGGAAAGCTACTTCTCATTTTTTATGGTCTCTAGATGCTTGCCAGCTTTTCCAGTGGTGATATAAATGGACTAAGATTTCATTACTAGAGATCTTTCAGTGCAGAATTAGAATGTTTCCTGGGACCTCAGGGCTCTGACTCAAAAGAGCTGCCAGTTCACACAAGTAGCAGTTTAAGATTGGCCTTGCTTTTCTACCAGGGTCCACCGTTCTCCCAACTGAAATGGCAGGCTGGATGGTGTGTTTTTTTCAGGTATGATGTTTCAGAGGTTGGTTTATTGACTTAGATCACCAGTGGTTTTACTTTATTTAGGCATACCAGGCTATAAGCTGCAAGATCCAAAGTACGTGGTTCATAAACCATGTACAATTAAGGTGCAGAAGCTAAACCAGTCATTGTTTTCAGGGGTGAGCAGTAGTCTCTTCAGTTGCTACCAATAAATGTAACACTGGTCATGAGTTGGGGGCTGACTGCTGTGGATTCTTGCACTTGGGTTGTGATAACATTGGTGATGCAGTGATATCTCTGTGGGCTGTGTTGTAGCTTGGTGGCAATAGAACTCAGTGATTAGAAGGTCTTGCATGCTTAATAGTTAAATGCAAAAGATTTAGAGACTGTCCTTATCTCCAGTGGCTTGTTGAACCAGTTGGTTTAAGGCCCCTTGATTTTTGTGGCCACGTGGATGCAATGGAGTGATGAACAAAGCTTTGTCATGTAGCAGAAATAATGTAGCTCTGGGTCAGTGATGAATGCTCTTGGATGCTGTACCATAGCATGGCAGAGGAAATATATTTGTGCATCTTAATTGGTACTGAATATTCTCCTTTGCTGGAGAGTAGAGATAATGCAGTTGTAGTTGAGGACTAGAGGTGTCTGAAGCTGAAGTAAATTACACTGAATTATTGACTATGATATGGTGGGGATAGGAAACAAGAAATTGGGGTCACATTTGTAAGAGGAGCTCAACTTAAGATAATTTTACAGCTTCTGTGGGTTTTTATATGCGTGCACAAGAATGACAGTGGAAAATGGTGGGAGGCCATAGAAGAGATGGTAAGAAATTCTTACCAGAAGAAGGGTATATAGCTGGTTTGTGGTGGGATTAATGGGTTAGGTGACTAAGCAGCAGCAAGCAAAAGTGGAGAAGGTGAAAGTCCAACTTGCTTTGACTTATTTGCGAGTTGCTAATTAGGTGGTCTGTGATTTTCTCATTGTGCCCAGTAAATATGTGTTTGTTGTCCATGTGTTGCCTTCTAAAGTTTCCGATGCAGAATGGGAGCAAATGATCATTTCATGGAAGCTAAAGGCATTTCCTAAATGAAAAAGTAATACTAGGAGCAGAGCCTTAGCAACACATCTTGGCACTGTGGTGGGGCCTCCTTTCAGCTTCCGATGCCTCCTTTTCACCCCACTGGCTTAGAGTCACTCATCCAGGGTTCCAGCAACAACATCAGCAGCATTTGTGTTATAGATAAATTTATCTGTCTGATACTCTTTTCAAAAGAGAGTTTATAGCAGCATTTCCTCTGTACCTATTCTTTCTACAACCTCTTTACAAAGTAGGAACATATAGATTTAAATGTTTTTTCTTGTCCTGTTACCATGAGGTGAAAGGACAGGGGTTGTTTGTTTGTTTGTTTTTAGAAAGATCGTTAGTGATCTTGTGGGATTTTTTATTTACACCTGGGTACCCTGACTCCTATCAGACTGATTGGAGTGAGATGCTTTGAAAATTCCCATTGGGTGTCTCTGTCTAGCTTTCAATGCTTAGCAACCATCTTTAAAATTAGGGTGCATACCAACATCTGTCTTTCTCTGAACTGCCCCAAAGGCTCTACAGCTGAGATACCTTTGATGTCTAGGAGTTGCGCCATTTGTTCTGTGGGGAAATGTAAGTTGCAACAACAGGAGCTGAGGCAAGGATAACCAAATATGAGCTGCTTAGGCAGAATATTACTAGTTTTAAATGAACACCTGTTATGTTGTAGTTTATGTTCGTTAATCCTTTCCCCATGTGAGTACCATCACTTCTGTTTGGTACAGTGTAGAATCTGTGCTAGATACTCTATGGTCTCCAGCATGCTCTGTGTACATCTGACAGCTCTTTGTTATATTCTAGGGTGAAATGGAAATCCGTGATGGCTCAGATTGGCCGAATAGAAAGACCTTTTAAAATCACCTTGCTATATTCAAACTGTGGAGCACAAGAGGCTGGACTACTGGGAGTAGGCTCCTTGCAACTCAGAAACTGCTTTCATGGTATGTTGCTATGCAGTCATATTTGGAATAACCAAATGCAGTCAAAAGAGAGAGCAGCATCCTCACCAAAACTGATGAGCGTGACTAAAGATTCAGTCAGATAGGACATATGTGAAAGCTGAGTCTCCTCTATGGTCTCTGGCAGTGCTTGCCTGTTGAGGGCCGTATTTGCATGTGTTTTATTTGTGCATACGTGTGCGCATGCTCAGAAAGCAGAGTTGAAGTGCAAAGTTGTAGAACTGATTTCAGTAATGTTCTCAGATTTTCTTTGTGTGAGAAAGTAGTAGGACTCCTGCTGCATCTGGCAACAGGGATGGAGAAAAGTCTCAGCCTAGATTACTTCAGCTTTTACTTTTTTTTTTTTTTTTTTTCTTTTTAATCAAACAGTAACAAAAGGCTACCCCATGTCACCAAAGCCTTTTCCATACTTAGGGCTCCATCTTCCAAATTTATAAAGAAATGAAACATTGCTCTACAATCTGTGGAGTCTATTTGCTACGGCCAGGCTGAGAACTTCTGTCCAAAATGAAAATAATTAGAATGTAATTTATCTAAAGTACTGAGTGCTCAGCTCGGAAGATGATCAGTTCTACCTAGCATTTTCAGTCCTGTTGCCAATGTCATGCAAATGATCCTCAGTACCTGTGCAGAACCTTGCTAATGTAATTTAGGCTTCTTGGAAGTGTACGAGTCTGCCGGTGCAGGCAGCCTGCAAGTTGGAAACATAATCATCTTCACTTCCTGGTTTTCATCCATTAATATAATGCTATTGCTTCTGCTTTGCAGGCACTGTAGAAATAGCTTTGAATATAAATGTAAAATCTAAAAAGCTTCAAATGTAAAAAGAGAATACCGGTTTCACAGAGCTGTTTCACAATACGTCATGAGACTGTTTTTGATCATATTAGAGATTTAATTTTATTGCAATCAATCTTTTAATTTAACAAATAGTGTATTTTTAGTGCAATGTTTTTCACAGTCATGGAGTTTTTGAGGAGTTGCATACAGCCTAAAAGCTCTACACTAAACCTCCAGCCAGTCCCTAAACAAGCTGATGCATATACCCAGCTCAGAACAATGCCATGAAGAAATAATGTTTCAGGTGTCCTTTTGTCCTCCTTCAGGGATTGGTTCTCTAAGTTTTACGTTTTTTTCCAGAGCAGTAACAATCCCAATGGAACATTTGTGCAGAGTTCTGCTAAAGGGGAGCAGGTCTGGAAGAGAATTTCACACACCTGCAGGTCTATAGCGGATCAGTGCACACACACATCCATGGGACAGGCTGGCTACATTGAGTCATGATTTCAGGAAATATCAGACATAAAAATTGTATTCAAGCAGTTACTGGGTACCCTTGTGGTCAGTGAAATGATTTTGGAGTATAGCTGACTAGGCTAGTTAGGTTGCAGGAGTGAGCCTGCCTGCTGGGGAAACTGTTGTCTTCATGAGATGGATGCCACAAAGCTAGCGTAGAAAAGTGGCAGCAGCCCAGGTATTAGTTGAACCTGACTCTTGATAGGGCATAACAATGCCTCTGGTCCATCAGGACTAGAGCTAAGTGGGTATCACTGCCTCCAGCATCAGTGTCATGCAGCACACTACTGCTGTCTGACAGGTGTGTGATCACGTGTGCAGAACTGAGGAACACAACGTTGTAGAAAACTGTGGGGTCCTTAGTAAAAGCAAAAATAAAAATCTGGTTGTCTGAAGGTGGCACAAACAGCAGAAGACAGTGTGTGCATGAAAGAGAAAGGAACAATGAATTCGGTCTCCATGAGAGCTGAGGCAGTCTGTGGAAATCACATGCTGGATAGAAACCTACATGATAAGTATCATTTATCACCCAGAGGACACTTTCTGGGCCATTCATATGAAGGCTAATGCATATGAAGGAACACGTACATTCCTACCTTTCTCTTTTTTTCCTTTAGATAAAGAAAACCCAGATCTTTCTATATACGACAAAGGCTCTACTTTTCCCTGCCTTGATGGAGGCTGTGTTAGCCACCTACAAATCTGTGAATTCATCAGTGATTGCCCTACTGAAGAACTGGAAGGAGTAAGATGTGGTGAGTATTTGGCATGGCATTTCATGGGAACCTTCAGCCCGTTAGAATAAACAGTTTAGAACAAAATATAAGTTGCATTGAATCCATCTCTAGATTAATTCATTATTAGGCCTCCTATAATAATTTACCCTGTTTTCATTAATTTGATACCAAGATTCTTTTTGAAAATTCGCACCATATAGGCTAAAATTGATTTATTAATTTTTTTAATATTGCAGTAACGTGTTTAGTGACCTGTCTTTCGTAGCTAGTGCTACTTCAGAGAGAAGCAAAACCTTATTTACACATCTGCAGCTGGATGAGAAAATCCTTACGGACCCAAGGTCTGAACCTCCCTTCTGTGGAAAGCACTGATTGTTCCGTTCATGCCAACCATCAACACGATCGGTCACAAATCTGTCCCTCCAAGATGTGCAAGTTCAGAGTTCATCTTACATACCATGACAAAGAAATCCTCTAAATAAGTATAAGTATGTGTGGTGCTAAGAAACATCATTTAGGTTTTTTTGCAAGTATGGTGACAGAGATCTAGAATAATCTGTTGACTGACCACCTTTCAGTGAACACAGAAACCCTTGTGACGTCTGCGATTTCATATACAGCGGGGCTTTTACAAATGTATGGAGTGATTTACCACTCTAGATTGTGGGAGCAGATGTTTGCTATAGCATCTAGACCGGGACAGAACCACAAAGTGTCAAATATCTCCAGCAGCAAGAAGTGTTGAATTCCTGAGTGTTGACTGTGGAAATAAACAAATGAGACCTATTGATATTTTGACGCTGAAAAATAGTATGGTGTGAGATAGCTTAGGAAAACATAACGAATTTTGACTTTTGCTGCTGTTTGTCTTCTTCCATAATCAGGTTCCTCCTATTTTCCTACTTTTTCTTATTATCTTTTGTAGATAGTCTCCCAGAGGGCTCACATTGCTCTTTTGAAGGGGGTTCATGTGGCTGGACACTGAACGAAACTGCATCATCTCCCTGGTCTATCAGGGGCTTTAATGAAATGATTCAAGATGATTCATTTGTAGGGTCTACCTTGCAAACCACTGGAGGTAGGTTCCTCATAGTTCTCTGTCTATCTGAGTGCATGTTTGTGTGTGACTCTATAGGAGTCTAGGATTTGTCTTCACCTTTAAAAAGAATTATATGATGAGTTCTCTTTCCTCTCTATGCAAACCCCTTCCCTCCTTGCTCTTAAGAGATATTCAATTGCAGAGTACTTCAGCAGCAACATGGTAGCTGCAGCATCACAAAGTAAAAATTGCCCAGCAGAACTAAGCAGCTTGTAGAAAAACAAATCTTTTGGAGACTCTTGTCAGAATCTGCTGGTGAGTTAGAAAGAGTGTCACATGTAAGTCTGTCCCAAGACCAAGCGATAATACACATTCTGTGCTGTAGAATACTGCAGGAAGAAAGAAAAAAAAAAAGAAAAGGAAAAAAAAAAAAGTTCGATACTTTCCAGAACTGTACGCTTGTTAAAGGAGGGAGGCCAAACTCTCACATGTTCAGGTCTGAAGTCAGAAGTGTTCAGTGTAGCTGAGTTTTGATTCACAGTTCCCTGTCAAAGTGAAGGGTGCCCATGTGAGAATTCTGTTTGTCTCTTGAGAGCTTGTATAAACTGTTCCTAGGATCAAACAGTACAAATAAGCTCTTCTGGTACATTGTTTGTCTCAGTGAGAGTCATTGGCACTCATGGTGTAAGAATTAGGGCTGATCAAAGAACTCAGTGTAAATTGCTGTGAGCCCCTGTATGGAACTGTACTTGAGTGGCTTCTGAGGTTTATGCACTTTCATTGCAGGGAAGGGTTTGGGCTATTGGCTTTTGTGCTGCTGAAATCTACCAGCGTGTTCACTGTATCTCAATAATAAATGTACTTTCAAGTTGTGTTTCTACCATGTCCCCCTACTTACACTGTGCTTCAGCAAAATAACGTTAAAGTATTTTAAGAGAGTATAAAAGACAAATTGTACTTTTTTTCTTTCTAATTCACTTTTTTGTTCACAGGGCACTTCCTTTATCTGCGAGCAGATAGCAATCAGACAAATGGTATGGCCAAGGCTTACAGCACCAGCTTGCCAGCTAGTATTGCCACTGAAGATTACCAGGTATATCACCCTGTCTAAGCACCTTTATGGAGCTAATCCTCAGGCTGTACGCTGTTCGCGCAATATGCCTGTTTTCCCTGTGCTTCTGCACAGTGTATGAAACACTACAAAGCACTATACTATTCTAGGACTATACTGCCTAGCTAGCTGCTTGTTGAACACCAGAAAGGAGACATGAGGGGCATTCCCAGTAAGTAAAAGCAGGAGTGCTGTATCAGCTCCTAGATACGGAAGACTTCCTAGCTTGGATGTATTGGCCATTCCTATAAAGAGTACCGAGTATGGGGTGACCTTAGTTTGTAGGAAAGAGAGTTGGCTATCTGAGCCTGTCGAGCCATTCAGCATGCACGCTGCTGAGACTTCTCTTCCTAAATTCTGCTTTACTTTGTTAGGAATTAACAAACTTGACAGCTTCACTGAGAACAGGAGCATGAAGCCTGTGAGGCATTAGACCTTCCAGGAATAGATGAAGCTAATAAACATCTGTTCATGTTCTTCAGAAATTTCAAAACATGAAGGCAACCTGGCATGGATAAAATCACATATCCTGCCTTCAGCCTAGATCCCTACAAAGTACAGAGGGAGCTTCAAGATGCTGGAATTAAAAATTTAAATAATATTAAATAATATCATATCACTTAGGAAAATTAAGTTGCAAGCTTGAGCCCGAGTCCAGCCCTGCCAGGGGAAGATAGAAAGCTTTGATGCTTCCTAATTAGAGCTGGCAAAAGAAATACAGTGCAGGTGCCAAAAATGTATCTTCACCATTTATATTTATTTATAAATTCAGGTCAAGTTTACTGAATAGTTCCAACAAAATAAAATGTGCTTGGAGCTAGGTTCAGAAAGCCAGGAGCAGTAATTGTTGGTTATGGATGTTGTACAGGAGATCCAAGCACATTCTCTCCTTCACTGACACAGATTTGAATGCACATTTCACGAGCAAGAAACGTCCTGTGGTTGTGTACATGTGTGTGCTTCCTCTCCTGCTGGTGCAGTGTCATTAGTGTCTGAAGAACAGGAGCATCAGTCAGGGTCTCCAACAAGAAAATTCTGTACTCATCTCATTTGAACTGAGATGAATTGCACAAAAACGCTGAGGGCCTTTGTGGTATGCGTGATTAAACAGTCTGACCCAGGGTCAAAGGTTTGGTGTCTCAAATCCCCAAGGAGGGGAGTAGTAAGTACTATCTCCTATTTATCAGAGAATACCATTCTTTTTCTATTCTTCCTTTGTTACAGATCCAATTCTCAGTGCATGTTTTTGGCAACTACAATGGTACCATCTCCTTCTCTGTCAGGGAAGAGGGAAAGGGAGCTCCAATTACCTTGCCAATGTGGGAAAGAGCAGGCAGCTGGAGTGACCACTGGTTTCTCATCACCTTACCAATGCCAGTGCTTCAGAACCGGTAAGAACACCATCAGCAGCACCCAGAGATCTCTCTGCAGATTTAGTAAATTATTAGTGTCTTCTCTAAAGCTTCTGTCTTATTGCAAAGGTTTCAGCTGCAACTCCTGGCAACCTGGGGCTGGAATTCCCGAGCTGACATTGCTATCGACAATATTACATTTGGAATGAACTGTTTCACTGATGGTGAGCCATGCACGTTACAGAATTCCTTAAAGAATTTGGTTAGTGTAATTAGCATCCAACTGATCCAGGGCGCACTTGCTGTGTTCAACCATCCAGATTGCACGTGGATCATTTGTATTAGCTTTTACATCACAATGCCAATTTAGCTCAGATCTGCTGAAGATTGCAAGTTGAGGAAATTTTCCAGTCTGCTAGTGCTCTTTTCCATAATCTGAGATATCCTGTAACACATAGTTGAGAGCTGCCTGTGTGTCTTGGCAAGAAACTCTTGACTTATTCCTGTGCCTTGAGTGGGAGGATTACATCACATCGTTCTTTAGCAGTCCTCTCTGACCTGTGCACCCTGGCAATTGATAGCTGAAGAGAACTTGTTGAAAACAAAGGGGAAAACCACTATATTTTAGGGGAGGTAAGGAGGAAAATGGAGGAATAAAGTCTCTCTCTGACAGTAAAATTTAGGTTATTACGAGAAGTTTGTTTTGCTCTGCAGGCAGATGCATCAGATGTCACTGCCAGATGTATTATGTATACAGAAGTATAACTTTCTTTTGCTTCATTACTGCTAATGCAACTGGTGATAATGTATTCCACTGAAGATTGAGCCAGTGCTAATCTCCAAAGCACGTTAGAAAAAGATTTGAATTTCATCAAGTGAAAAAAGGCTGGATACTTAGGAAAAAGGTTGGATACTTAGAAACTGCCTTCTTTTTGTCCCTGGAAAAAAGACCTGTTTTCTGTTGTGAAGTAACAAGAGAATATGCAACGCTTGAGTTGTGACTTCTGTTGCAGGCAAAATGCTCTGTGCTACCCTTCACATGTCCCCACATCCAGTATGTTAGCTTTGAGGGCAGGAGCACGTTTCTGCAGAGACTAGCTGTGGCCTAATGTGGGAAGGCTTATGTTAAAACTGGCATGCGTTAAAAGTTCTCTGCCATCAAAGGCCCCTTTATCCCTCTTACTTTTGTCTGATTTGGTCTCATGTTCTTTGTCCCTTTGTTCCATGGGCACTGAGTACACTCTTCAGTAAAATGCTGAGCATGCATATTTTCATTTGAAATTAAGAGGAAGAGGTGTTCCTTTAGGGTGAAGTCATTTGTTCGTTCCAGCTCCTTAACACCCCTGGCTCCCAAATACGTTGGGATCTCCATGCTAAGATTTTGTTTTGATATCTGAGGAAGGTTCTTAAGGAAACTGAAGTGAGTGATTCCAGGTGCTCTTCTGCCAGCTGCCATGCACCAGCTTCTAGAGTTTACTGCTCTCCTGAAAGCAAAGATAGACACCAGTGTACCTGCAGACAGTTTGCTGGCTCTAGTGGAGGGTTATATTCTTCAGTATATAGGTGGGGCATAAAAGCTACTGCAATAATGTTTTCAGGGCTTGTCCATATGACCCCCCCCTTCCCCCAGGATTTTCCTCACTTTCAATTACTCTAAATCTCACTGATGTCCACTTATCCCATCTGAAGGTGTGACCCAGAGTTGCATGACTCATGCAGAAGACAGGCATCATGAGGGAAACATTTCTCGGAAGCCTTGCACTTGCCATTGTTCCTTGAATCCTCTTCGCAAATTGACATTTTCTCGCCTCTGAAAGCAAATCCCTTGCATTTGTCTTCTCATGATTTTAATTCAGTTAGGTTGCAGAGAAGCCCAGCAGCTCTGCTGTGCTTTCAGTAATGAAATTATTTCTCCCAAGCAAGGAGAGGTTTCAGATGTCAGAGATGGAGCCAATTAAGATCCAAGCAGTGAATTCTTCACATGAGGGCAACAGGAAGGACATATGGCAGGAAGGAAAAATTTTCTGTTTGCTATGATGTAAGTATTAGCTTTTCAATCTGTTTCAATCCTGCAGTTGAATTGTTCTTCAAAATGTAGCCCAGACCTTGAAAACACTGCTTGTATGTATGCAAGCTGGAAAAGAAGGTGAGGTCTTCTATATCCCTGAACACTGAGAGGAAATAATCAGTAATATTTAGGGGGGAAAAAAAGAGTAGTGAGGGCAGCTCAAGAGGGACATCAATAAGAACAAAAAACAAACAGCCCATTCTTTGGATGGCAGCCCCTGGGCAGGGACAGATGCTTTCCCTGTGAGAAAGGCTGAACAAAACCATCTTCTGGTTAATAAAATCACCTTGTGTTAAGACAGTGTCACAGACCAGGTGACATGGGTCTGATTCATTGTGAGAACTTTTAAGGAACAGTCATAAAGATAGTAATGCCTCCTATTTTATTGTGTTGGCCCATGGCATCAGAGGCAGATGTTGGTGGATGACTGGCCTGCCAGTCTCATTGCTTGAGGCAAATGGTGTGGGGTGGTTCAAGCTACTCAGCACAGCCTCATTTGGTTGATTTAGTGAGGTGCTGACAAGAAATGCCATTTGATCAGCCAAAGGGCTGGGGAATCAACAGCATGAGCAAAGTCCTGGAGTGATGTAGTCGTGTGCTCTTCATATTTTTCTGATGTAAGTTCCTTTCTGTTCACCTATAGTCAATGTTTTGGCTGTCAGAGGAGCAAGTAGAAGCTAAAACAAACTAGAGTAGCAGCCTCTGGATGCCAGGACTATACTGTATTTGTAGAAAATGCCATCTTACAAATTCGTGTCTGGCAGCACATAAAGGATCAGACTCCTAAGAGTTAATGGCTCATGTGGACGGGCTGATGCTCAGTCTGTCATGCAGCTTGCCTGCTGAAAATGGAGGAGACAGAAGCTTTCTTTCCGCGTGTGAAGGTTTGAGACTGTTTGGAGAAAGAGGAAAGATTGTTTGTTTGGAAACAAAGCATTGCGTTAGGATACTCAGTTGGGATGCTACAAAAAAAAAAAATTCCACGCAGACACACAGACCAAGTCTGTATTTCAGGAACTGATTTACATTCCGTCAATCTGGCAAACATAACCAGACTTCTTGTATGTCTCTAACTATCTGAAACTGTTTTGACCTTTGGGATTCATAATTCACTGCAGACCGAGGGAGTCTGAGCATCTTTTCTGGCTATGTGTTGTCTTTTTCATTTGGTTTTCCTTCTTGCCTTTGATCCAGATCATTTGTTTTTGGTTAATTTCATTTTTCACTTGCTTGACAACTCCATCCATTGAAGTTCTCTATCTCAGTATGAACAGAGTGTGTCAGTACAAAGCTTCCTTTTACTTCCATCCATCAATGTGCTTTCACACAGACCTGAGGGGAATATTCTCAGGAGTAAAAGCACACCAAGGTCGCCATGCTTCAATTAGTTATTTGGCCTTTCTGACACAGCTAACAAGGGTGTTAATTATCACTATTTAGAGCAGTAGCTTTGCAGCAGAGATAATTGTCCAGCTGGAACTGAGTGAGTCTCTTTTGAATAGAGCATCAAACAGCTGTTAGATTCTCACAACTGGAACAAATTGAAATATTTGTGATGTTTTTCAACTAATGAAAAGTGCTCAGTATTAAATAAACGGAGGGCTCATAAAATAGAAGGAAGTCTCTCCTTTTTCTTACAGAGATTTTCTAATCAAAGATCTACATACAAACAGGTAATTTAACTGTGGAAACGGGATGCTTGCAGATTATAAAGCAAGGACTATTACTTTTTCCTGTTCTAAGGCAGCTTTGGTTACATGTGGTGTTCTCAGTGCATTCAGATGCTTTGGCTCAGCCACCGCTTTGGAGTCCTTCCTCTCTGGGAAAGGGCTGATTTGTAAAGGCCTGGTTCACCATGCATAAATGTTGCCTCTTACTCTGTGTTTTTCAGAAAGATTTGTGCAAAGATTTACAGCTATTGTCAAGGGTATACTACTGTTTCTTAAATGTGTCTCAATGAGACGTCATTTTATTTAGCATATTATTCCTAATGCAAGGTTGTGGTGGAGGATGTTCAAAGTTGGTTGGTGAAAGAAGAGTAATTTGTTAGGCTGCCTTACCTACCGTGGTAGCATTAAGATCCAAAGATAACATTTTTTTGGCTATCCCTGTCCTTTACTCCTTTACTCATTTGGCTGTCCACAATTGTCACTTGCTCCTTTGACCAGCAGAGCATCAGTACCTGGTATTTGTTTTCCTACACCATGCTTTTCCCAAAGTCAAGATATAGGCCCCTCAAAATTATTAACAATAGTTTAAAAAAAAAAAGAAAAAAAAAACCACACCTGTTTAAAATAACTTTTCTGTCCAAGGTATTATTTACTTATTTTAACTAAATGATCTTATTTATTCATGTTAGCTTTAAATTTTCTATCTCTCTTTTCTACCATCCTCCTGTCTCTCTCATCCATTTTATAGGAAGACAACCAAATCGTTTTGGTGGAAAGCGCCAATACCCACGGGAGATCAGTGGCCTAGATGAGCATCTTCTGAACCCACTGGAAGAGCCTTCCCTCCCAGGTAGATGATTCAGTGCTGAAAACTTGTCTCTTGCCTATATGAGGTGGTAGCTGTCTTTGCATCTCCTGTGTGTGATCTGCCTGTGTGTGCTCTGCCTGACCTGTAGCAACAGAACAGCGGAGTATAATCCTTCCCAAAATTGTGAAGGCTATGTCAGGTAGTCTCTGTTTGGCTATAGAGCAGCAGTTTCCTGAAGTCCAACTCATTGGTCCTTAAAGCAGGACATTTTTAAGGAAAAATAGAGCCTGTAAGTAAAGAAGCTTTAAGTAAAAGCAGAAGTTACCTGACTCAAATTCAAAGTGTAAAAAAGCCCACCGTAAATGATGCATTAATATGTGGTCAATGGTTTATTAAATATTTTGTAGGAAATAAGGTGAGATTAAAAAAAAGCAATCAGTGACTATGAACAAAGTGTTATTTGTACTGTGACTAGAAAAAAGCTAGCACTGATTGGGACTGGTGGCCTTCAACATCTTTATCAGTGAAATAGACAGTGGGATCGAGTACACCCTCAGCAAGTTTGCTGATGACACCAAGCTGAGTGATGCAGTTAATGCAATAGAAGGAAGGGATGCCAACCAGAGGGACCTGGACAGACTTGAAGAGTGGGCCCGTGGGAGCCTAACGAGATTCAACAAGGCCAAGTGCAAGGTGTTGCACTTGGGTCAGGGCAATCCCGGATATTTGTACAGACTGGGAGAAGAACGTAAGTTAGATATTAGGAGGAAATTTTTTACTCAGAGGGTGGTGAGGCACTGACACAGCTGCACAGAGAAGCTGTGGATGCCCCATCCCTGGAGGTATTCAAGGCCAGGTTGGATGGGGCCCTGGGCAGCCTGATCTGTTGGGTGGCAGCCCTGCCCATGGCAGGGGGTTGGAATGAGTTATCTTTAAGGTCCTTTCCAACCCAAACCATTCTATGATTCAATGATTTTGTAATGATGTGGTAGAAGTACACTGTGATTGTCAAGTTAAGGATGTTATCATTGTAGATTGTATTATGAGAGAACTGTATTGAAGTTGAACAGTTAAATCTACCTTTAGCGTGTACTGGCTTTCAAGTCCTCAGCATTGTAAATGCAAGTTTAAGCATTTTTTAAAAATTATAATCAGGAGTGTATGATCAAATTGACATAATCAGTTTAAAGCCCTGCACACAGCAGGCACTACTGCAACGTGATCTTTCTCATAGTCATCTGCTTCTTTTTTGTAAAAATCATTCATATTTTGTGAAGTTTGTTATCGTGAGAGTCACAAAGGACACAAAGAACTAGGAACAGCTGTTCATTTTGACAATACATGCCCTGTAGTTACAGAATTCTGTGAGTTACTGCACATGCCTGAGAAATAAAGGGAAGCTTATACCTGCCCTACCTCTGGCTGTTCTGGTCACAGGGGACACACCTGTCGTGCTCTGGTGGTTCACAACATGTGGTGCCAGTGGCCCACATGGGCCTACTCAAGCTCAGTGTGACAGTGCGTATAGGAACAGCAATGTGTCAGTGACTGTGGAGAAGGAGGGCAGGCTCCGAGGAGTGCAAGTCTGGAAAGTGCCAGCCACGAACCGATACAGGTGTGTATCAATGCATGTTGAAGAGGCCTTTTAACTACTTTCTGTTTCTGGAATTTCAGCAAATGTAAGTGTGGGATCATATTTATTGAGTGGGTGAAGGGGACAGGAAAGTAGGAAGGAAATAGGAGGTCTATCTGTAGGGTTCTGTGTCTGAGCTACTGTTGATGTATGGAAGGGCTTAAGTGGAGTTTAGAACAGGAGTGACTGTGGGCATGTAGTCAAATAGAAGTGCTGCCATCATTTTGGTACTAAAGCTTTAGTATTTTAGATTCGGACATACCAATTCGTGCTGTTTGCCTCTGAAATCTGTCTGCAGTGCTCTGGTGTAGAGTTGATCGATCCTCTTGAGCAGCCTTTGCTGTGTGTGTTGCAGAAAAAGAATGGCCACGAGATGCTGCAGCAGGAGCATGCTCTGAAGCAATGCCTGTTTGGGAGTGCAGGCTGGGGAGAATTCACAGATGGAGCTGCTTTGGGGGATGAGAAGTGTAAGATTTGTCTCTTTAACTACACCTTTTTCTTCCAGAATTTCTGCCTATGGAGCAGCTGGAGGGAAGGGAGCCAAAAACCACAATAAGAGGTCCCACGGGGTCTTCATCTCGGCCACCTTCCAACTGGAGAAAGATGAACTGCTGTACATCTTAGTGGGGCAGCAGGGGGAGGATGCCTGCCCTGGGGTGAGGGCTGCACAAGCACATGTGGGCAGAGACTTTACAGATATGATTCAGTGAGATTCAGTGGGTGGCTTGGGGCTTGGCTGGACTGGTGATGAAAGATAGAAATCCCAGGATCCAGCACTGAAATCCAGTCAGAACTGGTAAGAACCAATAAACCAAGTTAGAAAGAATCTCAAAACAAATACAAAGAACTCTGAAAAGAAAATTGACTCAAAAATGCACAAACAAATAGAAAGCCCACAGGAACTTTGCTTTAAGCTCCTGGTGTTTGAATTCTTCATCGGCTTTCTTCTGCTTATTTTAAGAGGGCAGCTACTAGGCAAGAGTTGTGTGCTTCTGATCTTATTTTTCCACAGCCTGGATTTCTTTCCGTCTGCCAGTATTTCAGATTATTTTTTATTATTTATGAAGTATCTACAAGCCCAAAGCAGCATTGTGGCTGTACTTTCTTAGGTACTGCGTTTAAAGACTAATGTCTAAATCCAAGGTCAACCAAAAACAGTGGGAATCTGCCCAC
Organism: Penelope pileata; assembly: GCA_013396635.1. Lineage (NCBI taxonomy): Eukaryota > Metazoa > Chordata > Aves > Galliformes > Cracidae > Penelope > Penelope pileata. The sequence goes on along the minus strand of WBMW01001028.1, from coordinate 789,306 downwards.
TAACTGCAGTGGCCCCTGAATTAGACATGTATTGGACATATGTAATGACAAAAAAAAAAAAAACACTTGTGATGAAGTGAAATTACTGACATAATGATTATACATATGTTCTCCAACGCTAGACCCACTGATGTGAAAGTCTTCGTCAGTTAAGATCAAAAGTTACCTCATCAGCAAAACTTCTTTGTTATTACCCCTTTTGAGAAATGTGCTCTTCCAGCCCATGCCAAGGAGCTCTTTTCCCCACAAACAGATCGTTTTCTCCTTTCTTCATAGATAGACTACTAAGGTTTGGGATATCTATGCTGTTCTTGAAGGCAATTCAAAGTTACCATTTAACTTGCCCAGAGCATGTGATGTCTTAGCCAGATACTGCAACAGATACTAAAACCAATGTTTCTTCTCTTTAGATAGTGTAGGAGTTACATCTATCTAAATAAAACATGCATTTGTGTATCTGCAGCTCTCTCTCCAATGGACTATTTAGGCTTAGGTCCTAGTCTACAAAGGTGTCCTTTATTCCCTTGTATTTCATTAATTGTTTCCCAAATGGCAAGATATATCTCAGTACTATCTCCCTTTGACAGATGTTATTGGAAAAAGCTTTCCCCAATTGGCCCAACTTCCTTTGTTTCTGGCTCTGGAAATCCTCCTGAGTATACACGTTGGGTAACTAATGTATTTGTTCCTTTCTCTGAAGAAGTTCTGCAGCTCCAGATTTTCACTCTCTCCTCAGACTCGCCCCAGTTGCTTTTCCCTGGTCCTCAGCTACCCTATAGTCGTCTTCTGTGAATGAGAGGACGTGGGCACCCTGTTCCTCACCTAGATATGCCTAGATATGTGACTTCATCCACAGACATGGTATTTTACCTGCACTGAGACAACATAGTTTCTGAAATCACTCAGAATTCGTCATCTCACTCAAGCTGTGTGCATTTATGAAGTCGGTGCAACTCATGTAGCTCAGTGTCACACACACACGCACGCACGCACAAATCTAAGGTGGGCAAGGATGCTTCACTTTTTCACATTTTTCATTGTCCGCTAGTATTTAGCAGGAATAAGAAGCTGGGACTCCAGCCTTCTATTCCAAGTTGTGCCAGTGGTTCATCGTTAACTATGTGCGTGCCATCTCTTTTTGCTTTATGCATTTATGAGCTTGAGAAATATGTAATAAATAGAACAGTAAGGAAAGTCTGAGAATTAATCCATAATTCAAACATTTTTGGATATAAGGAGTTATAAAAATGCAAAGTATGAATTATGTGATATCAATAATGTTAATTGCTATAATGCTTTCTTTTTATCTGTGACCATTTGTATTTTCATTTGCATGTGTAGTGTGAGTTTGCAAATCAGAGGTAACAGACTGTTCTATCCCTCAGCTGTTGGTCCTTGCAGAGAAGCTCACCTTCCACATAGATAATATATATGCTGCTGTATATATGTCTGATGGGCATCACAAACAACATTATTATACTGAGATAAACGTCAAGAATTCCACCTTGCTGATGTATGAGTGTGTCTCTTGTTTCCTTTCAGGCCAACCCTCAGACTCAGAAGATCTGCTTAGGGGAGTCATCTCTCATTGAAGACGATTACAAAAAAAGAAAGGACCTGAAGGACTGGGCTGGAGGAGGTGGGGGTGGAGGAGGAGCAACCTACATCTTTAGAGTAAGTATTCCCTCTTTCCATCTAACTTGAGTAGTGTCCAGCAGAGCAACTATCTTTCACCATCTATCGTGACATGTGATGCTCAGTTCTTAAAGGAAGGTGACAAAAAGCCCTCTCTCTCACCTGCCCCTTCAGCCTCTCCTTGCGTCTGTCTTTTTGTATTTTTAATTGAAATTCTTTATCTCTTCATATCCTTGATCGTGTTTGTCGCTGTCAGTTAGCCAGCTGAACTGGCTCTTCAGTTCTTGACGCCTCAGGTCTGGGAATCACACCTTGGTCTTGTTTTAATACCAACAACAGTACTACAGAAAAAAACCCAAACGAATAGTATTCAGTTGAACAGTTACTTTTGTACACAGAAACACTGTGTAAAGTTTTTTTGTTATGCGGTCAGGAAACAATCGATTCCATTGCCCTGGCACTGGGCCTTTCTTCTTTGGGTTGCTTTCATGCTTTTTGATGAGTTTGTGTGAGTTCATATATCCAAGGGATGTGAAGTGTTTCTGATGTTTGATGGGGGGTTTTCCAGCAGAAGGATGGGATTTTCGAACCTTTGCTCATCGCAGCAGGAGGAGGAGGAAAAGCCTATCTGAAGTCTCAGGACAACTCCCTGGATGACGTACCCCTGGAGCAATTTGAGAACAGCACTGCAGTACTGGGAGTCAGCGGGAGGACTGGGGCAGCAGGTGAGATGCTAAAACCACACAAAGTCTGAATCAGATGACTGAATGTGCAAGCTGTTGTGTAAACATGAAGTAAGGAGCTTATTGACCTTTTGGAATTCTTCTGTGTTAGTACTAGTCAGAAATATGCTGGTAGTCCAGAAAGGATGCCTTTTTATATGGTGTGCTCCAGTAATGACTGTTCCATAGGAGGGTTCCTCTTATCTCTGAAAAGTTTTGGGGTGAAAATGATGTTTGGTGATTGGAGCACATTCCTCCACACAGTAACAATAGCTTTAGAAGAGAAGAGTTGTTCCCTACTACTTCACTGAAACTCTTAACAAGAAGAATGTTTCTGGTAGTATCCTAGAAGTGGAAGCTTACATATAATCTTGTAATAAGTGTGCCTATAATTAATTCCTGAGACAAAAAATAAAAAAATCCAGTTGCTCTTCAGATCCTGCTGTGTAATATCTTTATAGAGGGGCCACTAGAGTGAGGTGAAGAAATCTAGTTTAGTTTTTATTTCCCAAGAAACTCAGCATCAAACAGGGTGGAAGCCCTAATCAGTTATCTCAAAGGGATCTGGTGGGCTCCTTGTTTCCCCAGTACCACCATAAAGGGTGAGTTGTGCAGCAAGTACTGCAGGTCATGCACTAGATTTCCACTTTGTTATTATCCATGGCAACAAGGAGCTTGTCTGTATATTCTCTTACCCTTTAAAAAAGATTTAACAAATGCAGGCACTTCTTAAGAATCACAGAATCACAGAATCACAGAATTGCAGGGGTTGGAAGGGACCTCAAGAGATCATCGGGTCCAATCCCCCTGCCAGAGCAGGTTCCCTACAGCAGGTTGCACAGGTAGGCGTCCAGGCGGGTCTTGAATATCTCCAGGGAAGGAGACTCCACAACCTCCCTGGGCAGCCTGTTCCAGTGCTCCGTCACCCGCACTGTGAAGAAGTTCTTCCGCATGTTGGTGCGGAACTTCCTGTGCTCCAGCTTAAGGCCATTGCCCCTTGTCCTGTCCCCACTGACCACCGAAAAGAGGTTCCCCACCTCCATTTGCCTCCCGCAGAGAAGATACTTATAAACATGGATCAGGTCCCCTCTCAGCCTTCTTTTCTCCAGGCTGAACAGACCCAGCTTACTGAGCCTCTCCTCATAGGGGAGATGCTCCAGGCCCTTTATCATCTTTGTGGCCCTCCGCTGGACTCTTTCCAGGAGGTCCCTGTCTTTCTTATACAGGGGAGCCCAGAACTGGATACAGTACAGTAAGAAATTAATTAACTTTTCTTTGCTTGTGCTTTATTCACGTGCTCTCCTTTTGTTCTCTCACTCTTTGATTGTGAAGGTGGAGGTGGTGGCTGGCAAGACGAGACTCTGCTTCCTCAAGCTGGGAAATCCCTCTTGGAAGGTGGAGAAGGGGGTCAAGCTTGTCCCCAAGCACTAGCCAAGCTCCAGTGGGGCACTTCTGGTGGTTTTGGTGGAGGAGGAGGAGCTTGTACTTCTGGTGGAGGAGGTGGAGGTTACAGAGGTAGGTCTGCTGGAAAAATAGTCATACTGTCTAATTTTGTGCAATGCAGAGCACGTGCAGCTAGGAACTGGAGCTCTCAGTGCAGAGGCATACTACTGCAGAAGGTGATTTACAGGCACTTCAACCTGAGTGATATGACCACCCTCCTCCATCTGTATTTAATTGGGGAAATCAAGGTTATAGAAGCATTTCCACATTAGTATTTGGCAGATGTGCTGAATAATCCCTTCATTTATCCTCAAATTGCCCAGTGAAAGCATTCCATTTATTTTTTCTGTTTAAAGCAGATATATTTTTACCTAGCTGAACTGAGAAACCTACACTTGAATAAGTCACTTCACCAGCCTTGGTACTGGCTGAGATGAATAAGCCTTATTCATTAAGAGTGTTATACACAGTAATATCACTGAAAGGCTGGAAAGTGACTGCAGGTGTTTAGAGCCAGGAATAAATGTGGCACTTCAGAGGCATCACATTTTTGCAGCGTGCATCACTGACAACTAGCCATACTCTTCTTTCTCCAGGGGGGCATGCCTCTGACAATGATGATATCACAGCTGGTGGGCAGGATGGCATCTCTTTTGTGAACCCCATTGGAGAGATCTTCTTGCATCCTCTTGCAGGTATAGTGCACTTCTTCCTCTTCATTCTTTTCTTTCTCCTCTCTTTTTTTCCTGCTCCGTCTCATCCTGCCTTTTGCCTTTATGCATTTCGTTCGGGCATATTTCACTCTGCAGGCCAGTTCCTCAGCTATGATTACTGCTTTAAGTTCATCTATAATTCATCTCTGGGACCTTATCCCTCTCAAACTGCTAAGCCAAGAGAGACACCAGTCACCCAGCTTAACTGCACATCCTCAGTCTCAGGCATGTTCAAGTCAATTCACTTCAGGACTTCTCTGTTTGCTTGAGGGACTCGATCCCTTCTTCCCTGCTGGACCATGTCAGGTTTCTGAGGTAGTCCACAGTATCTACTCTCCTGCAGAGAGAGAGAAGTTGTACCTATCTACTCCTTTTTTCTTTTTTTATTCTTACTGGAAAAAGATGAGAAAAGCTAAACTAAACTGGTTTGTTCTGTCTGATTTCTCATTCAGCCATGGAGAGTCACGGTGAGGTGGAGGTTCAGATCTATCTCAACTGTAGCCACTGCCACTCAGACAACTGTAAGAGGGACCCTGACACCAACCTGCCAGTCTGCCAATGTGAGATGGGGGCTGTGCTAGCCAATGACAATGTCACCTGCACTGGTAAGGTGTAGTTTTATCCTAACTGGATAATGTCTTTATTCTTCGTAGTGTCTCTCTTCCTGGCTTTTTTTGATATTCAGACATCCAATACTGAAAATTCCTGATGTCCTTTCCTTATGTGCTGAGTTGCACATCTGTCACCATAACCAAAATCCAGGTTTGGGTTAGTGGAAGGTAAATTAAATGTAAAGGGACATAGTGTAAATTTATTGAATGGGTGCAGTGTATCAGATTGTTAAGCATAAATACCTTTCCTGTGTGATATACCACCTAATGCTGAGTTATTTAAGCCACAAATTACTTCCTTCCACAGAAGTCTCCTGCTGTGTCTGTTTAGCTGATGCCTGGTATTCACTGTTATTTCCTGACACGGTCTCTTAGAACTCCAAAGCATCAAGGCTGTAGAGAGTTTCAACTTGTCAGCAGAGCTGTTATCCATTAATAAAGAACTGAGGAACAGATAAGCAATCTATGTTTTATCAGTTAGTTTTCTGCCTTAACAATGTTTTAAAAGTGATACAGATATTTTTTCAAACTCCAGGGCTGTAAAGGGATTTTCAGTAATTTTTATAAGATGGTCTAGCCATGATCTCTGTACTGTTTTCTGAAATAGCAACCTCGACAGGGATTCTTCCCTGCAGCTCGGGTTGTTTCCTGATTAATGCACCTCTATTTTTCCTTTTCCAGTGCCACAGGGTCATATCCCAGAGGGACATCTGCCTCTCCCACTCCTCCTAGCTGTGGTGGCTGTGATTGTGGTGCTTGGAACAATCCTCACTGGTGGCAGCCTATCTATCCGTAAGAAGCACTCCTTAACACCCTTTGACTTGTCTTTTCCCAATTAAATTAGATAAAAAGGGAGCACCAACCACAGGAAGCTACTTTTAATATTTGGAACCGTAGTGTTTGGTCTCTCGAGTGCATCAGAGAGGGGACAGAGAGAACAAAGTGATAGGAAGCATCACCATGCCACAGATAAGCACAAGCATAATCCCAAAAGGCATCAACTGCTGTGTCCTGGTATTTGCTGCAGAGAAAACCTTGGAAAGCCCTCTAGGCACACATTTCTTTAGCAGCCATTGCTATACAGACTGAAGTCACAGTCTGTAATTAAACACGTAATTAATTCAGGGAGGTAGCATGCCTTTTGGGACTCAGTGCCAGCAAGGTGTCTTGTGAAGCAGCCTTTCCTCTGCCAATGTACAAAGAAGCAGAGGTAACAAGTTTCTTCCAGGTGATTAGGATTCTGCAGGGATAAAGATGTTTACATATTCAGTATTAAATCACTACAAAGTGTGGAAAAGAGAGCAACACTGGCAAGCTAAAGACACTTCCTGAGCATTTGTAATTACTGACTTGGTTTCTTCTTTCTGTTCTGTGTGAAGAGTATTGTATTTTCTCTCCAGGTGCTCATACTGTGTGTGCATTTTTATTTCCTTCCCCATCCCCAGTTTATCACCTGAAGAAGCAGCAGCTGGAAGGAGCCAGAGCACGACTGCAGAGCCCGGAATATAAACTGAGTAAAATCCGTACATCAGCCATCATGACAGATTACAACCCCAACTACTGCTTTGCAGGGAAGGCTGCCACTCTGAGTGAGCTGAAGGAGATCCCACGGAAGAACATCTCTCTGCTTCGGTAAGGCTTGGCCCAGGGGAGGAAAGGCAGCCTGAAGCAAAGGCAGAGGTAGGGCTCACACTTTTGTTTTATTCAACATCAAGCATCCAGGACAAGACACTGAGGACTTCCTGTCTGACTAACTGGAAAGTACCAAGTCCAGGCAAGAAAAAATATGATGCTTGCTATGTTCTTTACAATGTTTTGATGTCATAAAGCTCTTAAGCACAGGTATAAGTTCATAAGCCTTCTGTTCCATGTTCGCATGCAGAGCAGAGGGTATTTCACTTCTCTGTTTCTGTGTGATGTCCTGGCTTACACCTGCCACCTGGCAGGAACTCCCTTCCAAATCCATAGCAGTATTTCTTCTGCATTTCCTGTTGCAAGGAAATGCACGCTAGATTGCTCTTCCACTCCACATAATCCAGATGATCTTTATTAAAGCTACAAAGAAAGGAAAAACTTTATCATCCTTACACTTTCAGCTTTCAGCTGCCTTTTTCTGTGTTTTTTTTTTTTTTTTTTTTTTTTTTTTTTTCTCCCGTTTTTTTTTTTGTTTCTTTTTTCCTCCAGTTCTTTCTTGCTTGGCTATTGCTACATGTTGTGATAGGGCCGCAGGATTGAGCAGGCAGCTTTCTGTCATAGAATCATAGAATGGTTGGGGTTGGAAGGAACCTGTTCAGAACCATTAAGGATCCAACCTCCATGGTTTAGTGATGGCACCAGAAGATAATGAGAAAATATTTTTAGAGGCTTTGAGATGAAAACAAAACGCTGTTATTGATTCCCTCTTTTACAGCAGGCTCTTATACCTTTTTTGGACTGGACAAAAAGAAGTGCTCAGCCAATGCTTGATGTGGGGGCATAGTAATGGCTGCTCTCTTTCTCTTTCTCACAGAGCACTGGGGCATGGTGCATTTGGTGAGGTGTATGAAGGAACAGTGGTAGGCATTGCAGGGGATCCCAGTCCTCTTCAAGTGGCTATCAAGGTCAGTACCCACAGGTTTTTTTTTTTACATTTTTTTGTTTGTTTTTTTTATTTTTTTATATACAACAGTAATTACCAGCAAGTGCCATATTATCTTACTGCCATCCCATCTGGAGGTTGATGCTCATCATGTGTATAATTGTGTGTATCTGTGATGCAGGTTTCCACATGTTGCTGCATCTGGGAGTTACAAACTTTGTTTTTTTAAGTTGTATGGCACCAGCATTGGGTTGAAAGTAAAGTAAAGGAGAGTGCCATCTGTCTTGTCTGCTGCATGCCTGTGAGTTGTGATCTACCTAGGATAAGAATCTAAGAAGGGCAATCTCTTCTGTAGTCTCCACCCCTGTTACCCAGGAGAGAGAACCCTCAGATGGGAGGACATGTGAATTAGTCACATTGAGACTGCTTAATACTATTTGTTAAAGTATCAAATTATCCATCAGCATAAATAATTAGAGCACCTTTGAAATCAACACAAGACCATCAGTTCACCCCAGCAGAGAATCTGGTCTGCCCCCAGAAATTTGATTCCTTTTGAGGTAGTCGCTGAGAGCCCTTGACAGCTCCACTCAGCCAATAGAGCTGCTGCCCTGTGCTCTTCTGCCACAGTGATTTATTGATCTGAGTAGCTGGAAAAAAACTAGCAGCAATCAGAGCTTTATGGACTGGAAAGGGGTTTCTAAATCCTGTACATAAAAAAGAAAACCCTGGCTAATATGAATGCACGAAGCCTTTATATGACAGGAAACAGTGAATACTTAGAGTAATGCTTGTACATTTTTACTTATGCCTTTCAGTTATTAAGTGCTTTCTCATAAGTTTTTCATGTGACATTTACTATATATGAAAATTCGTATTATTTCACAGTTACATTTCCTTTATACCTGAGAGTAGTGTCTGCCTACCATAGATGAAACTCGCAGGTTGTTTCCTAGCGCTGCACAGCATTAGATATGCTGCTATGAATTTATACTGTAATACCATGATGATTTTCTGTGTCATTAATGGCAGGAGATAACAGGCTAGTTTTCTGTAAAATTGCTGCTGTTGCCTCAGGATTTGTCAGTTACTCAGCCCTGAGTTAAAGGATGCTCGTTGCCTCCTTTTCTTCCTTTACAAGCTTGTGACTCAGAGGACCAGGCCTACTTCTATGGGTTCAGCTCAAAACATAGATTTCATCAATAGAAAGAAGTCCTATTGTTATTTGTTGTTATTTGCTTTTTCAAAAACCTCTTTTAAAAAAAAGCAAAAGGATCACACATCATAAGAAGCACAACAGCACAGTGATCAGCATGTTGTTGTTCAGCTGTGCTAATACTGTGTGGATGTCAGCAATTGTGGAAGCCTCAGCAGTGACAGCTACTCCTCCTGGCCCTGTCTGCCACCTGCTCACTTGTTCACCCAGCTCCCTCTGAAAATCCCTCCCTGGAGATCACCAGAGGCTGCTCTTATGTCCTGCTGGAAACTGACAGTGTACCCATGGGCCCCAAACTGTGGCTGTGCTCACCTTGCATCATGATGGAATGTATCAGCCCGTATTTGCACCAGTACACCAAATATACCTGTTTGTGGACCTTCTGCCAGTTTAATAGATCATTGTCCTGTGTGAAGCAATCACTTCTTTTAGATAGCAAAATGTCTTCTGTAGCCCACGCTGCTAATGACAAGAACTGGGTTTCTGTGCCAGCCCTTGCCACGCTGAGCAGTGAACGTTGCCCGTTTCTGTGTGCAGGTTGGAGCTGCAGCAGGAACTACACCCAGCTGTGGCCAATTCATCCGTAATGCCACCATGGGCACAGGAGCAGACGCTGCAGCTCCTGCCACCTGCACTCTCAGTTCATGGTTAGCAGTGGCAGATGCTGTCCAGATCTGCTGGCAGGAGAGAAAACTGTAAGGCCGCATGACACAGTTGTATAACTCAAGTGGCTGTATGTGCTGTGTGACATGGAAGCAGGTGCTGCAATGTGGACATATTAGCAAAGGGAGAATAAATTCACACCTGTGGTTCTAAGTGCTTACTAGATTTCTTAATCCCCCCAGCTAATGTCTTTCTTAATGTGCACCTGAAATAATTTTGCTCTAGAACACTGCACATAGTTTAAATGCACACAAAATAAAGCCTTCAAGCAGAGCACCAGTTTCCTGTTCCTCTAACTGCCAGCTGGGCCACGTGCAGTCTGGTTAATGGGGCACTGAAGAGGTGAGGCCCTCCCTGTATCTTCCTGTCATTCACATTTATGTGTTACATGCTTTTTTTTTTTTTTTTTTCCTTTGGTGCACCCCCAAATGTTCTCAATTCTTTGGTGGGATGGATGTCTGCTTGCTTAAACTCTCAACAGACGCTGCCAGAAGTCTGCTCCGAGCAAGATGAGATGGATTTCCTGATGGAAGCACTGATCATCAGGTATAGCTCCAGGGTCTGAGGCTGGTGGTGAGTGGGGGGAGGAGGAGTAATAGAGGTATGAGAAATATTAGTTCAGTTGCTCGAGTTTGAGGGGAAAAAAATCCAGTCTCGTTTTTCACCAGATGTGTTTTAGTAGTGTGAGTTATTGACTTCAGCTACTTGCATTTATCTTGAACACGGTATCTGTGTTTCTTTTGTTGCATATCGCAACAACAACTTCTCCAGGTTGGCTCTGGAGAAGTGAACATGGGTTCACTTCATGGGTTCTAAACATGGGTTCAGGCAGAGCATTTTTGTACAAGCTTGTTCTGTGTTTGAAATGTCTTCCTTTCCAAAGAATCTCGTTGCCTTTTTACTAAGTATTCATGTATCAAATGATCATGTATTGAAGCTCTTGCAAAAATAAATTATCGATGGTGAAATGAAAAGCAGACTATGCAACAGGAAAGCTGAAGATTAGAGCCACTCGTGCAGAGACTCAGAAGTTCAGCCTCTGCAAGATGACTGCCAGGGTTGGTGCAACACAGGCGGCATGCCAGGGAGGCAGGGTTTTGGTCTTGGATGCTTGGGCTTAAACAATAACATCTCTTGCAAAGAGAAGTGAGGGTTTTTAGAAGAGTGGCTTTGGCAGCTGAGGAAGGTATGAAAAGCATTTCACACTGCGGCTTTTTCAGGCATTATGCTTATATGTGCAGCCCTTTTGTTTTTCTTATCTATAGAATTATTTGCCATAAGTGTTTTGTCCAGTGAAAATCCTTGTATCTTGCCTTTTTTTTTTAATAAAAAATAGCTGAGTGAGACCCTTTGAAGCTTCTGTGCAGGTAAAGTAGTGAACGTGGCTCTGCTGAGTGCAGGTGGCTTGCACAGGGGGAGCACTGCCCTTCTTGCAGTGTGGCCACTTCTCTTTGATGTGTTCTGGCTTTTGATTTCTTTGCAAGCATGACAGAACCTTTAAGATCTCACCTGCAAGACCCTCTGACGATGAACTATAAAACCTGTCCAGAAAAGATAATGGACCGAGCAATTCCCTGTCTTTTGGGTATTCCAGTACTGGCATTTATTTCATTAACACAAATCCATAAGCTTAAAATTTTGTAAGTTTATTAATAATTTATAAATAATTTTATAATCAAGGGTGATTGTAAATAATCAGAATTTATCCATTTTAAATTTGGGCAAGATGAAGTTTCTCTGCTTCTCGTTACCTGGGCCAGCTTACACCTGGATGCTCTTTTTCTGCTGCCAAAGCATGATTCAAGAACAAACCCCATGACGTAATGCCACTTTGTAAAGTCTGCAGGAAGTTTGAGGGGCAGATGAGCAGGAGGTAACACCGATACGCTTTTTAAAGAGCAACTTCAATCAATTACAGAGTGCTTTGATTCACTTAGTAGGATGTGACCCATTCTCTTCCCCAACTACATTTGTACTCTTAGTTCCTGTATTTTCTGAGTCACCGCTGTCCAAAGAAAGATCCTGCTCTGTGAAACTGAGCCGTGCTGGGCTTCCTGCCTGCCTCAGCTTTCTGCTGTGACAGGTAGGCGGCCACCTCCTGAGCAGCTGCTGCGGAGGGTGTTAGCTGGGCTGTTTGCACAGCAGATACTGACCTGAGTCCGCTAAACTAGGCAGCAGTGTATTTAAAATAACCAAGCTGAAATAAAATCACCACATGACAAAATTTTGTTTTACACATGCCAATAACATTTGGGTATTTGAGGAATTTCACTTGCCTTTCCCTGTCAGTCAACCTCCATCCTCCAATCTGTGTGTCCATTAAATTCTCTTTTCTCAGAGAAATCTCTGCTTTACTTCCAGCTTTTCATACTTTCTGGTGAAAGTTCTCATGGGCAATGTGAGGCAGATCCCTGATCTTGGGGTCATGGTAACTAGAGAGGCATTTGGATATACCTGAAGTTGGAATTTGTTTGGTAACTTGCTTCAATCCAGGTTGTCAAAGGTCAAGGCAGAGTGAACGTGGCAAATGTCGGCCAACAACTAACGCTGTCTCTCCCTTGGTGTTGCTGTGACCTTGTCTTCCAGTAAGTTCAATCACCAAAACATTGTGCAGTGCATCGGTGTTAGCCTGCAGACGCTGCCTCGCTTCATTCTGCTTGAGCTCATGGCTGGAGGAGATATGAAGAGTTTTCTTCGGCAGAACCGACCCAGAGTGGTGAGAGAACTTCCCTGCTAGGCTTGTGGCTGCTTTTAGTGTGGCTGCTTTTATTTATTTGTATGAATTGGATGAAGGCACTGAAGCCAAGCAGGGCTGTTTCTGTGTCCCGGCTCCTACAAACCTTTGGACACATCTGTTTGCTTGACTTGAGCAGATGTCAGTGAGAGAAAATGAAAGTAGTGCCAGAACTGCAGCCTGTTGGTGACTCAAGAGGAAAATGTTGCTGCAGGGCAGTTACTCCTGTCCTGCCATTCCAAAGTTCTCTATCAATTGGACTACACTCTGCTTAACAAAATAAAAAAGAGTTAGGCCTGACTCTTTTTTTTTTTTTTTCCCCTCTCTTTTGAGGTGAATGAGGCTGGCTGGTGCCCTGTGCGCTCCTACAGCACCTGGTGCAGTTGCGCAGTTTCTCCTCTAAACACACATCCTATGGCTTCGTGTGTATACTCCTGTGCCAGTATTAACATGGTGTTAAAAGGTCTAACTTAATTCCTTCCTCACAGAGCAGCAAACCCGCTAATTAGGTGCTCTTACAGTGGTATAACAGCACCCACACAGAGGAGTTTGTGTAATTTTAATTCTGCATTTGCAGTGGAAGTGCTGCAATTTCTGTGAGTAGATAAATTCTCTGGGAAACAATAAAAAATAATCTTCTTTGTACATAGTTGCAATGTGAGGAACAGATTTTTTGTTTTGTTTTTTTGAACATCGTGAAAGCAAACCTGCCGCTGTGTTAGCTGGTACGTCAGCAGACAGCCGGTGTAATAGCTGAGTTCCCCTTGGTACTCGAAGTGTCCCTGCGCACCTTCTCTGAGAGCAGAACCAGCCCCACCATTAATTTCCCTGCAAGCTTCTGCAGCTGCAGAGAAAATGCCCGCTCCTCTGGCAGAGGGAGAGAGGGGGATCCCAGAGCAGAGATAAGGTCTCGAAGTCTGTGGTTCGGTATTTCCTCCTTCACTTCCTCTTCATTTCCTCACCAGAAATGCCTGCTTTATAACTGTAACAATTCTCCCTGGCAGCTGTCCAAGAGCTTTGTACAATGACTTGCCCCGCCAATAAAAGCAGTGCACAATGGCTGTACTGTCTGTTATATGGTTTGAGCATGAGAAATGAGAGAGATAACAGCATCCAGGAACAAAAGCAGTTTGAAAAGAGCAATTTATTTGATATCTCTCAGGCTTTTGATGAGCAAGGCAGTAATTTCTCCCCACCTTTCCCAAGGGCAATACAGAAGTTCTTGGAGAAACACCAAGGAAATTTCCCTACAGAGGAATAAATGACTGCATGAAAATAAGCAGGGCTCCTGGAAAGGTTGTTTTTAGTCAGAGAAATGCATATTGTGGTGGGCAAGCACCAGTCTCAGAGCCTTGGGACAAAGCATCCCTTCTGTGTACGGAGGGTATTTGCTGCCCTCCCACCAGAACAGACGAGTTGGTGCTGGAGCAGAGACGTGCACTCATGCATCTTTGCTCTCTCCCTCTCTCTGAGTTCATTTGCTAATTTCCTTTGCTAATATATTGTGTCTGTAAAAGTGTGGGAGGTTTTCTTGCTTTTGTTTCTACCCCCCGTTTCACCATTTAAGCTTGTTTGTCTTTTGATTTCACGAAGTCCAACACCGCTAGGGAGCAGTTCTCTGCCACCCCCTTTACTAGGCTTTCAGGCCAGGACATAAATCCCTCAGCAGCCTGCACCCATGCCCTGTGCTCAGAACTGAAATCTTCGGGAAAATAAAATTAGCTTAAATAAAAGTTCACTCATTTTCTAACTCTTTCCTTTGATCTGCTTGCGTTCTTCTTTGCTCCTGACTCAACCTTTCCCCACCTTGTACGTATCTCCCTTTCCCTTCTACTCCTCTCTGATTTCCCTCTGCCTCTCCTGTATTCTTCTGCTCCACTCTTCTTCCCTTACCATTTTCTGTGTCCTTTTCCAGAACCAGCCATCCACGCTAACGATGCAGGACCTGCTGAACATAGCGAGGGACATTGCCTGCGGCTGTAAATATCTGGAAGAGAATCATTTCATCCACAGGTGAGCAGAAGCACTCCCTTCTGACTTATGTCCCCTGGAAGCGTGCTGAGTCTCATACAGTTTCTATTAGCAGTGCATTAGACAGAGCTGGTCTCCGGGGGGAGCCAGAGCTTTCCTCTGCTGTCACGGGCCTGTGGCCAGGTGTCCAGGCCAATCTCTCTGCTTGCTGGCAGGAGTTAGGCTCTCCGCTGTTCTTTGTACTGCTGGAGAGAAAGGAATCTTCCTGTTTGCAGAGAATGTTTTCAAGTGTTTCAAGTGCTTTCAACTTTCAGGTGACTGCAGTGTAGGCAGGCACATTTGAAATTAGCCCTGTAGTCCACTAGATGGCAGTGTCACTCTGTGTTAGTTTGTAAAACAGTCGGCGTACCTGAGGAAGCCGTCCTTCCGTTTCCGATCTCCCTGTCCCATCAGCACAGGACAGCCCATGTATTTGAGCCATTGAGTAGGGTAGAGCAGGAATAATAGGAGAAAAGCACCAGAACTCTAAGGCCTCCTTCCCAGCAGCTGACCTGCTGCGTGATCTTCAGAACATCATTTCTCTGTTCAGTCCTCTTTCTCCCCCTTTTTTCAGCAAGAAAATGTCAGCAGGTTTCAAATAGAAATAAAACATTATAGAAGGGGGAAAAATTTATTACAGGTAGCCATTAAGATTCCTCATTGGATGTTGGACTCCTTTGTTTCTGATGAAGAATTGCCTCAGCTCATAATGTTCCCAGGCTTAGTGTGCAACTGCATTCCTTCCTAAGTACGAACTCCGTGCTGAGCTCAGCCCGTGTCTGTAAGGGAAAGAGGCCTCCGCCCCAGGGGCCACGCAGGCTCTGACCAAGCCGAAGTGCAGCCTGGAGTTACGCAAGTTGTCAGCCAGCTCGCCCTCCCGCAAGCACATGTACGTACACGTGACACTGTACAGAGCACAGAGGCAGAGCTGGGTAGAAACTGGGGAAACTGAGGGAAACAAGTGGCAGGCAGCAGTCAGAGCAAAAAGCTGTGAGATTGAGATAGGGGATGTGTTATGGCTTTGTGATTAGAGCAAAGGATGTGAAAGGTTTTGCCATGTCTGCCATAGGCTTGGGACGTGGCCTCAAGTCAAGTCTCTCCTTCCCCACATGCCCCAGTTCTTTCTTCATGCAGACTAAAATGGCCCTAAGAATGTGGTAAATTTAAAGTTTAGCAGAAAAAGATTTAGAACCCCTCAACAGGTGCTGGTAAGTACTTGTAAGTGAAGAAACATGTAACATAAAAGGATTGTGTCTGGGCACAGAACTGAAGAGGTGAGGGCAGGGGGCCTCTCTTCCTCCCCTCATCTCAGGTGAGCCATGGAGCTGGCTGGGTGCAGCGAGCGCTGCGTGGGGCTGCCCAGCAGAGCTGCCCTGCTGGTAGGTTTTCAGGGGAAGGCTGCAGGAGAAGGGGCCGTGTGCGTCTCCGGGGAGCTGGAAGACCAGGGCAGTATCTGGAGAGCACAGGGCTCAGTGCTAGAGAGCTTCCATCACTGCTGTTCTGAGGATCACTTCAGGGTGTGTCTTCATTAGGGAATGATCTGCCTCCAGAATTACTGGAGGTAACCAGAGAAGAAAGAACAAACTTATAGTCCCATAAATAGTGTATCTTCTGCACAAATGGCAATGAAAACAGGCCTGAACTATCAGCAGACTAATTACGGTATCAGAAAAGGAAATACACAGTTTCCAATCTCTTTTTTATTGGAACAGTAAGTTCCTTTGAAAAAGGGATTACAGTCTTCTCTCATAATAAATAAATAAAAAAGCAATAAGAGCATGCAGCAAATGTTAGCTTTTAGAATGCTGTTTAAATATGCAAGAGAATCAGGATTCTAGTTGGAAACATCAGAGTTAATCACTGCAGCATCATTTTCTTTAAAAATCCATAATGCGATAGCAATATTCTTCATAATCCGCCCACCCCCGTCTAATGAATAAGGACCAATTTTTGTTTGTGCTGCAACAATCCCAATACAAACTCACAGAAATGCTCTCCACAGTATTTTATAAAACGGATTTTCATTTTTCCTCTCAGGTAGAAGCTCACTGGTTTTCTTACAATATATCACTGAGCCAGTAGCCATCACACAAAGCTTCTAAACTCTGTGTCAACAAGGGACAGGCCAGCTGTTACTGCTCTGGACAAGTCTCTATTTCAGGACAGAAACGGAGGAAACTAGCATTTGTCTCTTTCAGCGGTACGCATCACTTTTTGAAAGACTCTCTGGCTCAGTTTTTACACTGTAAGATCTCCTGTATAAGCAACCTGGGAATGGACTCGCTTTGTTTTAGCCAACAATTCAGCAAATCTGTATAAAAGGAATTTTATTCAGGTCTTGTGATTGTACTTGTTAGTGACAGCAGTATTAGTTAGAGCTAATGGACGTGGAGTCCAGGGAAGGTTATCAGCACAGGTAAATGGTATCCTGGGGGAAAGACCATGTAGTGGGGTAGCAGAGATGTCGCTAAGGTCCAGTCTTGTCATGTAAGAGTCACAGATGATGATGGGAGAAAAGGCTAAGTTTGAATTCCAAATTCTGCAAGAATTTTCAGAGCTGGCAGTGGGAAGAAATGCATGAGTTGTTCAAGGAGCTCATTTTTCTTGGCAGTCAACAGGACCCCCACAGTGCTATGATTTTTAATGAGTCCCTTTTCAGAACACGTATTTAAAATGAATACAAACCCTTCAGTCTTGGCCGTGCAGTCATCCCTACCATTTGTCACAAGCTAAACCTGCATCCAGCAAATGGCTGCTCCCATATGTAGCCTTGCTTGGTTCCATGGGAGATTGCCAGGAGCAACAAAGCAAGTTTACCGAATGTACATTGACTTTTCAAGCAGTTTACAGAGACTTTCCAATAGCATCACATCTGTCGCTGATAGAGACACTGATGCCATTGAAAAAACCACTCTTCAGAAAAAAAAAAAACAAAAAAAACCATAATGTGCCTGAAGCAAAAGAGGTTGGCTCTGTACCTTGTCTGACACTGACCCCGTTTTCTATCTTAGTGAAAGAAAGGTGGTAGTGGGTAATGCTCAGAGTACACAGAGTAGAAAATGTAATGTAAATGCATTTTAATAATTGTGGTTAATGACAATGATTGTGTAATTAGCTTTAGTTCTTGTTTTCAGTAAGGTTTTCCTCATTTGTGCAAAGATGACTCAGCTGAGACTTGCAGGACTGAGTTCAATATTCTTTCTCTATTCCTTTAGCAAGTTAAAAGGTCAGAATTACACGGAATCACAGAATGGTTGAGATTGGAAGGGGCCACTTGGGATCACCTAGTCCAAGCCCCTGCTTCAGGCAGGGCCACCCAGAGCACATTGCCCAGGATCACATCCAGGCGGTTTTTGAGTATCTCCAGAGGAGACTCCACTCCCTCTCTGAGCAGCCTGTTCCAGTGCTCAGTCACCCTCATAGTGAAGAAGTTTTTTCTCATGTGCAATTTTTTTTTATTTTTTAAGAGACATAGCTGCAAGGAATTGCCTATTGACCTGCACTGGAGCAGGACGAATAGCCAAAATTGGTGACTTTGGGATGGCCAGGGATATTTACAGGTAAGTGAAAGGCCATTTCAGTCCTATGAATTACTCAGTGATCTGTATCAGTTTCAATGGTTTGAACTGCCTGGTGGAATTTGAAGCAGTGGAACTGTCCATTTTACATTTCTGCATTTGGTTGCCAGTTAACTGACTGGAGTTAACAGACTGTAAATTAACCCTTCTGTACCTGCTAGCCAATACCCTTCAACTGTGTTCATTCCATACCGGGCCCTAGGGAATACTGCAAACACATGTGAATGCTAACCATTCTCAGGCAAATTTATTAGCTAGTTGACCACAAATAATCTCAAATTTTAAAAATATCCAGAGTTCTACATGTATGAGGTCCAGAAAATTTGCTGTATCAATGCCTCATGAAAAACATCATCAAATTTGACTCCTTCAACTATGCGCCTCCAGCATCCTCAGTTTCCATCCCAGTTGCAAACATGGTATAAAATACAACTCATGTTGATGACTTTTTCTCATTTGGCCCCCAGTGCTGCACCCACTCTCTCCAGTTCCTGTTGCTGTGGTGATAGGATCTGTTGCACATCTCAGCCCTTTCAGACTGTGTGACATTCTGCATGTATTTAATCTTTCCCAGAGCAAGTTACTATCGCAAGGGAGGAAGAGCCATGCTTCCTGTCAAGTGGATGCCACCAGAAGCTTTTCTAGAGGGCATTTTCACCTCCAAGACTGATACCTGGTAACAACTGCCTATTAATAACCTCTGCTACTCAGTAATAAGAGTCAAGACATTTACTGCTCAAGAAAAAAATGTCTACTCAGCAGAAACCCCTAAAGATATGAGAATTTCCCGTGTCCTAAAAAGAAAACAATAATTAGATATCCTCCCTCTGCAATGTTAGAAGTATGACCAAGAAATTCTGAGTGAGAACTAAAAAATCCAATGCAAATGGAGGGCATAACAAATAGTCACAGAGAAATGCAGAGTATCATGCAAGGGCTATTGAGGAGTGTAAAGAGAAGACAGTTTAGAATCCCAAGACGTCTCAGTCAGAAACTCAGACAAATGCATAAAATCCAGACAAATACCATCATACTGTTCCTTTAGCTCTTAGTATCTGCCACTCAGTACTTACTGGTGACAAGGCCTGCTCGTATACCTTGTAAATGACTCTCTGTACCATGCAGGATTACTTTTTTGTATCATTTCTTTTCTTTAGCATGTAAAATGACAGCAGATTTAAGCAGAAGTCCTTGCTGGTTGCTGAGGAAACATTATTTCTATGTTGATTCTTCACGTAACTTATCTTTCTTTAAAATAAGCACCCCCTCAACAGTGACACATTCGTGCAAAGGTACTGGGGAATGGACGCTTTCCAGTTGCTTAAGAACGCCTCTGTTCCTACACAATATTCTTCACTGTAGCAAACTGAGACATTACCTTAAATGGCACACTGACCCAGTTCCCTGAAGTTGTTAATGATGCCGAAAGGCAAGGAATTCTGTATCAGAACACAACTGTGAGCAGTCAGTACTAAATACTCTGAAGGAAAGTGCTACAGTTGCTGTAACAGGCTAAGTAATGTGCGTGTATTGGAAATGTCATCCACCTTTGCTGTGAATAGTGACTCTTAAAATTCTGATCCTACTGAAGCCCTTGCAGATCCTTCTTGATTTCCCTGGGTCTAAGCTGTAAGTTATTTTCAGTGGCGCTGCCTAACTGCCCTGTAGATGTAAAGAAAGGAGAACAACCATATCATGACAGGTCAATATTGCTGCCTTTCACTTTTAGTGGAGGTCTCTAACTTGTTTTTATTCTTGAGCATCCTGTTCCCAAACACAGACTCAAACATCCTGAGTCCTACAAAGTAAGGTAGGAATCCACGCCAAATATAACAGTTCTTGTTTTCAGTTAGACCATACATAGCAAAGAGTGCTCTGGCATTTTCTTTTCTAGAAATAACAAATGCAGCAGAAAGAACTTCATTTATTCAAATATTTTGAAACCTCTGCAAAGCTACTTTTGGAGCTTGAACAAGGGGTTTTGATTGTTTGGTTGTTGTTTTTTATATCAAAGTTGGGTCATAACCATGCTAATTGCACATTTCTGTGGTTGGCTTACTGCTTCAAAAGGTTGTTGCTGTGGTTTTACCTACCCAGCTTTGTTCCAGAATTGTGGAGCACAACTGAAATCTAATTAGCACTGTTGGATGGTTTCTGACACAGGTCCTTTGGTGTTCTTCTCTGGGAGATTTTCTCTCTAGGCTACATGCCCTACCCTTGCAAAACCAATCAGGAAGTGCTGGAATTTGTCACCAGTGGAGGAAGAATGGACCCACCAAAGAACTGTCCAGGTCCTGTGTAAGTATTTCCTCGCACTCTCAAGCTAAGGGTTATCAAATGAGTTAGGAAAAGGCAACTAGACACCTTCAGTCAGGGAATGGTGATTGTCCCAGCTGCTACCCCAGTATTATTGAATGTCTCTTGAGCCACTGCTTCTCGTACATAAGTTAGACTACTGTAGGATCTGCTTTTTGCTTTAAGTAGTGGTTTCCTCATTACTTGGGATCCAAGGATGGAGAAATGACGTCTGCTTTCGCTCTGCTCCTATGAGCCATGTGTACTGAGTGCAGTTCTTCTGAACCCACGCTCACATCATACTGAAAGACATTTTTCGCAATTCTCTCTCTTAACTGATAATTTTCTCTTTGATTTTAAGGTACCGCATCATGACACAGTGCTGGCAGCACAGCCCAGAGTACCGGCCAAACTTCTCCACCATCCTGGAAAGAATCAAGTACTGCACACAGGTATGGGACTGTGGATGATAATGCACAGAATGCCAGACATCCAAATGCACTTAGCATTAGTGCCCTAAACAAAATTAAGGCTCCTGACAGACCGGTCTAATTACTTTCCCAGTTGCGGTGGTGGCATTGGCTCAACTGTTCTTTTCACTTGGGTCTTCATGTGCCCATCCTAGCTCTCCTATCTTCAACTGAAGCTTCAACTGAACCAAAATGAGGTGATACTGTTCCTGTGCAAGTGGCTGCTTCCCGCTCTCAGCTTGTTCAGTAGCAAAATGTCCTTCATTTTGTGATGGAAAGGTATTTAGTGTCTGTCAGGGTCCATGCTCTGACCTTGCCTGGTGTTGGTTGGAAGCCACAGCTGAATTGGTATGGGAGGTTGGGGAAGATGGCACAGTGAGTTCATCATCTGGTAGCATTTTACAGTTAGAGGCCTGGATCCAACCTGCCTGAGAAAGGAATTATATACTGGTGACCCCCAGCCCAGCCGCTGATTTCAGTAAAGCACAGCTGCTGTTCAAGGGAAGCATATAAATGAGAAAACACGTCTGCAAGTCCTAACAGCATGCAGTACCGAGATGGCTTATGGCACCTTGTATGAGGTGCAGCAATATTGCCCAAACCTAATGTCAGCCTCTGCCAAAAGCTATTTTTGATCTCATAGCTATTTCTCTGAAAATGTGACGGTCATCCTGGAGGTGCTCAAGGCGTAACAGATTTCTGTGCAATCCTCTCTCTTGTAGGACCCTGATGTGATCAACACAGAGCTGCCCATGGAGTGCAGCCCAACACCAGAGGATGAAGGGAACACAGTCATGCGCCCAAACGTTTCTGGTGGGATAGTGCCCCTGTTGGTGAGCCCTTCTCTCACACCTCAGGTGACACCTAAAGCCCTGGACTCTCACCACACTGGGCAGAAACTTGCACAATGTCCACAAGAGCTGCTGGTGGAGAACCTGAGCAACCGGACTGCTCGAGGGCCCAGCCTGCCATGCCTCAGCGATTTCAACAGTGGGTCCTGGATCCAGCAAAACTCGAACCAGAAGTTAGAACTCAGCAATCCATCAACTCACAGACTGAAGAACAAAACAAAAAACCTTTGGAACCCAACCTATGGATCGTGGGTGCTAGAGAACATCTGTCACTTGAGCCCCAGCTCCAAGCTGAAAGCAACTCCGGAACGAGAAGATTCAGGCTTTGATGGGAATTGTAGTTCTTCTCCAAGTTCTCGGGCATCTCCAGCATCTCCAAGTCGAAGCAACTGCCCTCACTTGGATATTGGTGGGATTGAACTGGTGAAACTCCAGACTTTCCCCTGTGGTAATGTAAATTATGCGTACGATGACCTGTGCTATAGCACTGACCACCAGCCATCAGTTTTGGCAGAGGTCAGAGCAGCTGTGCTGAGGAGCTCCAGTCTGCATACAGATGAGAAGCCTTTTTATAAAACAGAGAAAGCAGCAAGAGAAAGAGACTCTGGTCTGTCTTTGTCAGATGACCTGAGTGTTACACCAGTATAACAGAAAAGATTCTTCCAAAGATCAGGGAATGTGGGTGAGTCTGGAAGGACAAACTTGAACTGCTTCCTATTTCACTTACTTCCTCCATTTAAGTTCCTTCAGATGGGTGAACATCAACATCAGCAATGATCTGCTTCCTCCTTCTACCTGCCAGATCATCCCCAGATCACTACAGACAGTTTCATTTCTATTTCCGTCCAACAAATGTGTTCCACTGGACCAGCTTAGCTGTAGAGAACAACAGCACTGCTGCTCTGATTCAGCAAACAATATACCTAACGCAAAGCCTCCTCAATCTGCTCAGGTGAAAAGAAACAGACCCATCATCCAACCACAGCGTTTGGATGGAAGTAATGACCAACACAGGTTCCTCTTCTTTCTGACATAAGAAACCAAAAATGCATGCTATGCCAGCAGCAACCAACTTGCAAAGGCTGCCATGTTCCCTTGAGCATTTTACTGTCCTGATGACTTGTTAATGATGCTCATGCGCTGACAGGGAAACAAACAGCAGCCACAGTTGCATCTGTTTCACTAGCAGACCCTGCAGAAAAACATGAAGCTACTGCTCAAATTGGAAGCAGCAGGAAGGATGAAAAAAAATCTAGGATCCTCTGAGCATGCGTTTTGAAAGCCAGCAATGAAGAGGAGAAAATTTACTATTGAAAAAACAGCTGATGGAGCTGATGGCATCTCTTTGAATAGTGAAGAGAATGTGCTGCTTGCCTCACAGTGTTGTATTCCTCACAGCTCCTGGCGTGGAAGTTGCGGCTTTGCAAAAAAGGGTGAGCTGCATGGGGTGATGAGAAGCGGACTCTCTTTATCTTGTAATGGACTTTACTTGGGATGGACTTCATTTTTGTAAGTACTTTGATATACAGCAGTAATTTCCTCTGCTATGTTGATAAGCTTTAAGCTGAGGTTCTAGGGTAACTGGGTAGCGTTTGACAGGCTGGAGCTGTTCTCAGTTTTCATATAAACCCCACTGAGGTAGAAACAGAGTAATGCAAGGGAGGGGCAGAGTGAAGAGATCTGTTTAATACAAGCATTACTTTACAGTGCCCTTTCTGCAACAAGGCAGAATAGCTCAGCCACTTGAGAAAGCTAAAAGCATGACTTGGCCTCACACACCTGAGCAGACCGTCATTCCTTCCAGCCTTTCAAGCTGGTTAAGGTAGTTGTTGGTTGGTTGCTTGCTTGGTTTGTTTTTGAAGAGAGATTATTTCTAAGGCTTTTTTCTGTTGTTTAGGGTCTAAACTGATGTTTACTGGTTAAAACCTGCAAAACAAGGAGACTGGAAAAGTAAATCATTTGGTTTATGCCTGAACAAAAGCATTTTGTCCCTGTCCCACTCCTGTATGTTGCACTGCCAACCTACAACGTCAAATTACAGGCTGCCTTTACATGTGGTCAAGTCATAGGCTGAGATGTTGATGATAGATGCCATCTTGTTCTCTTCTGAGGGAGGAGATGCCCTGGTACAAGCTTCACACGTGGTGATTAGCTGTATGCACGCACAGTCTGAAGACATGGGTTGGCAGGATATAGTTTGCTTTGAAGACAAACTTCATGTCCTCTGTATTGTTCAGGCTGGACGCTACTGGTATGTGGTACAGAAAAGCACAGAGTGAAGAGTCTGAATCCATCTTTTGTCAGTGAAGTGCGTCTTGAGTTCGGGTTTAATGCTTTGTCTGGCTTTGTATTTGCTCACAGCTTCCTGTAGTCTTAGACCTTTGGCTTTAGAATGAGTAGTTCTATGTACTCTCATTTCCAGATCTGACTGGTGATGATGCCATCCTTCTAGCAGTGACCTGTATGGCATGGAAAAAATTCCAAATCCATGTTGTGAAGTTACAGGTGGTCAGTGTAGCTTTACTGAAGCTTTTAGCCCATTGCTTGTCCTGTCTTATGTACAGGAACTGCTACATAGGCAGGTTAGATGAGGCAGAATTAGCAGGAAATTGTGTACTTGTTCTTTCCCCTGGCAGAGGATAACATTTTTGGTCACGTCACAGGCAGGCCACCTCTGCAACCTGCTTGTCGAGGATAAATAGACCTAATCTTAGCTAGCTGGATTAACACCAGTTCATCTTCAGTAACCTTGCCTTTCGGATTATGTTCCTGCTGTAGTAGTTTTTCACCCAAAGGCAAGCTGTCAAATTCACCGACTGTTGTGAGTGAGCTCCAGCATCTCAGACCCCTTCTCCCTGTGTATGTGATAGGGTGCACAATGCAGCCATCCTAGTTCAGCTGCAGTGGATGTGATGTGAGATAACAGGCTCTGCTCTGAGCAGAGCACTGGTAGTCACAACCATGCTTTTGCAGGCCAACGATGACTCTGCTTTCAGTCCTCCACAGCACTCACCACAGGGTAGAATTGTTGGTAAGTGAGGAGTGAAATATGGACTTGTTTAGAAGTCATAGGAAGTTGAGAAGTACACTATCTTTTCTTCCTGTACACTTTTTATAAGGTAGCAGGCAACACCCGTTTCTTCAATTTGTATATGGAAATAACGACTATACAATAATCCTAGGATTCCAGTGAGAAGCAGGTAGGATTCCTGCTGAGATCATCTTGAGCTACCATTGTTTTTCCAATATGCAGCATTTGCTTCAACTTAATTAATGAATTTAGAACGGCAAATAATGATAAAACTAGGTAAGGCATTGAAAAGTAAAGTGAGAGAAGAGCAAAGTTGAAACTAGAGTTTCTACTACTTACCAATGTCACGGGCAGTCTTGTGTACAGCTCTCTCGATTTTATTCATAAAATGCAAGTTCGTCAGTCCAGCACTTTGGGCAACATACGTGCTTTCCCTGAATAGCTGAGTCAATGTACTTATTTACAGGAAGAGCAGAGAAAAAGCTGCACTGAGCCACAATAAAACTCCATCCAGCCCAGAATTTTATCTCTGAGAGTGACCAATAGTGGGGTGTTGAAGGGCAACTGTAAGAGGACAATAAGCCTGTAGTGATTATCTCCTACGCATACTTTGCTGGTTTACAACAGCATGTAGCTCAGGGACACACTGAGTCAGATGCAGTGTCTTGTAACAAGACAGAACGTGGATCTGCATGTACCAAATGGGCGCTGAAAGAAACAGCTGGGGATTTTAAAATAATCTGCATTAGCAACATGCTTTTGATATATGCTCTTAACTTCCTCAGATGGAAATAAAGGTAAGGAAACTTTTGTCAACATAGTCACCATGAAACTTTGACCTGTAATAGTTTTTCTGTGTGTATCTGAGCTCTTAGATGCTTCTAAAAAACCCTCACAGCAATGATTATTTTAAGGAAGATACTGGAGGAAATAATGCTAATATTGTTCCAACTGTGATTCAATGTGTTGTCCAAACCATGTTATCTAAAAAGAAAAATGTCTCAACTATCCATACTACAACCTTCAATTCCTAAAATTCTGAGACTGCTAATACAATCAAAGATTTTATAGTGCCCAAATTCTACCATTTACTTGAAATTGTCTTTCAAGGAAATACACGTAGTGCACAATGAATGAATTTAACCCACACTGTCAAAATTATAGTAGATTACTTCGGCAATTAAAAGCCAAAAAATGATTTTGTTTCCTGGAGGGATGGCAGGAGCTGGAGACTGGCATTATTCAGTCCTGTAATCCATATGGATAGTCTTCCAGCAGTTCCCCAATGAAGAATCAGTCACCTACGGAAGTATTACAAGTTGCTCTTCCTGTTGAGCATCTGTGTTTTAACATAGTCTATCTGTCTACCAACTCAGTTTTAGATGGGTGTGTCTATAGAGGTGGTTTTTTTTCTTTCAGACCGGGCATTAGCACTTTATGTTGCTTCATACAGCCTCCTACCTGCATTTTAAAGAGAGGACTGGATAACAAAAGATGAAATAATGCACATTCCAATTTCTCTCTCTCTTTTTTCATTTAAGTTTTGTTGATATTCTCATATCTTTTCTCTCCTCTACTTTAAAAGTGTTTTGCATCTTCATTTTCCCTGTAAGCAAACAGAATTTCTAACTGTGCACAGATTTAACATTTCCACTTGTATCAACTCTTTCTGAGGTAAGTTCTCCACTCATTTCCCAATGGGCAGGTGTGCACTAAGACAGCTTCACAAATGTAATTAAATAGTTACAGGCTTTTGCAAGTGTAACTTATTCCACCTCCACTACCCTCCCACTCCTTACCTGAAAGAGAAGAGAACTCTGCTGCTGGGAGTACGGTTTTCCCCGGAGTATTTGCGTCTTTGCAGCTGTGTCAGCCAGGGACCACACTTCCTCCATCCCTTGAGCAGCAGAGCTATGCCAGACAAGGCTTCTCCTGCAGACGTGGCCTTGCTCTTTGTGCTCGTGGTTGCCTACTCCTTTCCAATCTGATGCAGAAACCTTAGGTATGACATCACTAACATCTGCCAGTCTCATCATATGACATTTTCATTTAATCAGAGTGGTTTTGATTTGTCATTACCTCTGAACAAGGCAGCACTTCTTGACAACTTACCTTTCTGGCTGACTACTGTACATATGTAGATGATGACAAGCCTGCTTCTATGCAATTTAAGGTTAGACAAATGTATACTTTATATTTGCAACACAAAATAAAGAGACACTAATGGTGACTACTTGTTTCCCTCTATGTTAAATACGCTTTGCACACAGGTGAGAGGACACTTTCTTGTTGAGAAATGTTGCCAGTCCCAGAGGACTGACTCCAGGAACAGAGCACTGCTTCCCTGCTGCCACACAAGACAGCCCTGCAAAACAGTTCACTGCTCTGAGTGTGCAAAGTACTTTTTAATGCATTATTTAACGTCCTGTAGGACTGGAATTTTTGAGACAGAACTTACCTCTAAGGAAGCTGTCAAACTGTGTGTGGACTGCGCTCCGAAGCAAAAGCCCATAATGGTGTTTGGAACAAAGTTCCAATGTTAGCTTCTACATATCTTAGAACTGGTTTCATTTTAGGAAATACCAGATGCTAAAGACTAAAAGCACAAGAAACACTGAAGTAAGTAGTTTTTGTCCCTTCCATAGGGAAATTATTGAATATATTACTTTCATGTGACCAAATCACTGTAGATGCCCTTTTTTCCTTCAGTCTCATGTATTTATTAACATACGCACTTAAGAATAACAAACACTCAACCAACACAGTCAAAAGTGACCATGGTCAGCATTGCATTGTAGTGTTCAGAACAGAAGCACTGTGGATGATACAGGCCATTTGATCTCAATACTTAAGAATAACAAATAATAACAATAGCAGTAAAAACAAAACAAAAAAACAAAAACACACACAAGCCCTCTGCGATACTCAAGGGTTTAGTCCAAATCCCACTGAAATCTTTCCCTATCATAGGAACTTGATCAGATGGTAAGTAAATATTCCACATGTTACATACAGAGGGATTTAATTTGCGCCACTTTGGTTAAACTTAATCCAAATTATATTCATGGGGAACCTTAACACATTATTTTTAAACTTATCTCATGTATTTGTGTATTTCTTTTTATATTGCACCTTCCTCCAAAGAATCTCACAGCATCTTGCAAGCAATAATGAAGTACAGCCTTACACCATTCCTATGAGGTAAGGAGTTACTAATCCCATCTGTAAAACAGGAACAAAACAGAGGCCTAGGATAGCTGCCCAAGTCCAAAAAGCAAGTCCTTGTCTCAAAGCTGGGCAAGAGAAATGCTACTGCTAAATTCACGCAGGCATGTAGAAGCTGCAGTACTGAAAACTGCTGCGTCTGACTAGTGAGCTTAATGACCTTGGTGCTGAACTCAGAGGTTAGCTGCTCAGCACCTGGGCCAGCGTATCTTACCGTGCTGTGGAAATGCATGTGATTGCAGTGTCTCCAGAGTGAGGCAATCTCTCAGCAGAAGCATTGAAGAGCTGCGTTCTGGACTTGTATGTGAGCAAGTGCCTTGGTTATTATGCATGGGCTCTTACACGGTAAGTGCCTGCGCATGTTGATTCTCCCACAAACGTAAGCTTGTAAGGCAACTTACTCCATAGTAGCATGAGAGTGTATGCACCGAGGCACTCTGGGACTTTTGATGTGAATCAAGGTTATCTAACTTACCCTGTGATAATTTGCTCATGAGCTCACAGCCTCCAGCCACTGAGAGCTCCAGTCCTCATCTGCACTCCTACACTTGGCATTTGCTAATGAAAAGCTCCTTCCTTTTCACCTTTCCTGTAACAGCAGCAGAATGTTAAGATTGTGGCTTCTTCCTTTTTAACACATTGACAAGCCAAAGGGCCATTTCAAAACAAACTTGCTAAAACTATTTAGCATCTAGAATGAGTTCCCAGACCAAGGACTGCTATAGCAGAGGTGTTTTTTTTTTTTTTTTCCCCCAATCTTTCCAGCGACTGCACAGCAGTGAAGCAATTTCCTTTTTTCCCCAAGACCATCCCTCGAGGTACTAGCAGCAGTCAGGTTTTTGAAGCTACTGATACCACATTGCTTCTCCTTTAAAACAGGACATGAATCTGAGTTTGTAATACATTTTCAAGTGACATTTCAGCATCAACTTTTACCCTCCAAATCCCAACCTCATGTAGAAAATAACTTGCACTGGTGCAAAAGGTTCACGTGTGACAACAGAAAAAAAGAACTATGAATGTTAATTAGGCAAATCACTGACAAACTGTATCAACAGTCTCATGTTTAACTTTTCTAGTTCTGCTTTTTTTTTTTTTAAACACTGAAATTGCGGTCTTATAGAAATGGCCCTGTTATTAGAGGCCCCTCCTGTGAGACTTATTTACTTCCTTTTCTCCTTGAGCACTGCTAGCTTACCTGGTGGCTGCCAGAAAGGAGGAAGGCTTTTTCTTAATTGATTGTATGAAAATCACCACAGATTAATTTGTCATCTCATAGCAATTTCAAAGTTAGGAGGCATCTGGAATTATAATATGCATACCAGATACTGAAGGCTCACCACAACTTAGAAAAAAAAAGTGTAAACTCTTTGAAACAGCTAAGAAATCCTCTGAAAAACAGTGGAAAATTCATTAGCATACTGTCACAAAAATAAAATTGAAAAGGATGCTGGGAGGCCACAGAAGCAGCCCGAATTTGCTGTGAACTGCAAAAATAATTACCAGTTTCAAAC
The DNA here is from genome assembly GCA_013396635.1 of Penelope pileata. NCBI lineage: Eukaryota > Metazoa > Chordata > Aves > Galliformes > Cracidae > Penelope > Penelope pileata. Next base: position 760,017 of record WBMW01001028.1, on the reverse strand, counting down.
AACCTCCGTTGTACAATGAGATGTCTCCCCACTCCCTGTTTCCCACAGGATACCCATTCTATGCCCTCTAACCTTTAGGTCACAATTGCAATTGCATTTTTAATACTGCTATTTTGCTTAGAGGTGATGAAAAAGTTATTAAACCTGATCTCGTAGTACAGGAGTCTGTTACCAAAAGTAACTCTTTGATTCGAAGTACAAATGTTAAAAATGCATTTCATTCCAGAGCTGAACTCTATAGTTTTTTTTTTGCTCATGGTCACAGTTATTCCTGAAAGAGCTGCTTCCCAAAGCACAGAGTTACCTTCACGTATCCTAAAGTTCTTGGAATCTCTTCTGAGCACAGGACACTGGCAAGAGACTGCAATTTCTGATCAATGCACATTACCATCTTAAGATGTTAAAAGGGAATTACTCAAATACTAATGTAAGTCTTGTCCTCATTTTGGAAACTACATCATCACATCATTTATATTAAAACCTGGAACGTGGGTGAATACTGATAGCATTTATATTCTGATAGCATTTATACTGCTAGCACTTAAAAAGAACTGTCCAAGTGACTAGAGGCAATCAAAAGAAATGGTAAGTGAAGCCATTACAAGAAAATGTATCACTTCACTTTTCTTGATTTTAATCTAAACACTGTGAATTTTCTGTGGCTGTGTCTGGGCCACAGCAGAAAAAAAATAAACCACAAGTGGCCCTGTGATTCCAGACAGGGACTAAGAGATGTGAATTATTGACATTGCTTCTCCCAGACTGCCCTGAGTTAACAGCTGACACCTTGGAAGAAGAATGCCCAGGAATTATTATTAGTGTAATGCTGTGAATGCAGAAACTTTACCTTCCTGATTGCTGCACAAGTCTACACTCTTAAGTGGCAGCAGCGTACTTGGAAATAGGAGCGTGGCCAAGAAGTCACCTCTTCTCCGTGCATTAGAAGACAGTCAAACTATGATCTTAAAAGATCACATTGGTTGCTGGCTACGCATGTGTGCATGCATGTGTATAGGGGGTTTATCTTCTTAAAAATAAACACGCCTTGTAAAAAACCCCTTAGTTCTCCAGACTGTGTGCCAGTGTTAGTACTGATTTTCAGAGCTGCAGTTCAGCTGCAAGAGGCCAAACTTGCCAAGCGAGGCACTTTTCCAACAGCCCACCCAGTATGAAAGTCAAATGTTTTTGGAGACAACTCTCCCTAGAGTACCTGTAATCTCCTGAGAGGCTACTTCTTGGACAGAAGTGAATTGAGGCTGGGTGGGGAGAGGAGGACTGATCAGCAACAGTTATCACATCCAGGCACTACAAACTGCTGTCTGCCTTTGCTCCAGGTTTCTTCTGATTACCACCAACTTCCCCCTTGTGTACACCTATAACGCAATGCAGCAGGAGCAAGGAGACTTGGAATTAGGGGGAAAAAAACACTCCTGCTGGTTTCAAAACTATGCAGTTCCCTGAAAAATTGTTATTCCTACCCTGTATTCCTAAGCACTTGCTCTGGTTCACTAAGAGCTAATCTGCAGTCCCATCAGTTTGCCAGAAATCAGAATAATCCTGGTTTACCATACAGACCTCTTGACTCATGCTGGTGTGATTCCTGAGTATGGAGATCTTGATTCTCTGAGGACCAGTCTTACATTAGCCTGGTGCAATACAGACCAATCTGAAGTTAGTTACTTAGGTTCACAGAGGGCTGATGCAAAGTCATTTTGATAACTAACTGCTGGGTTCTGGATGCAGTTCCTTCTGCACTGTGATGACCACAGGAGGCTGAAGGGAGTTAAAGAAGTTTCCTTCTGAGCGATCCCAGTAGAGCAGAAAGTTACAAAGCAGCCCTGTAAGTTTTGTGTCACTCTCAACTCACTCATCTTTCAGCGATGCTTTCCAAGATGCGAATCAAATTGTCCAGTCCCAACAAGTACCCATCCTCCCTGTTGCCTTCTTGCCAGGGGATCCTATGATCCAGTGTCTGCCCATCAGGGAGAAGGGTGGTCTTTCCAAAATCAATCAGCCACACATTGGCATTCCCACTGCCATCATGTACAAAAAGTAGTGAACTTCCAACGACCTGGAACGCAGATTGAGATGATGATGTTAAAAAATGCATCTTTAGGTCTCCTCCATCACTTATACTTCCCACTAAGACAACCTTCTCAGGTGACCTTCTCTCCTGGGACCCAACAGACGTTAGGGCCACTCTGCTTGTACATTTACAGCTTGCATGCACCATTTTCAGTAACGTACATGGGCAGGTAGATGAGAAAAGGGACCCAGTAGACAGAGGGAAGAAAAGCAGTCCCCCAGCTCCCTTGGCAGCAGGTCTCAATGTGAGCAATTCAGCAAAAGCCAGTAACTACTTTCAAAGAAAGACCACAACCTATGATTAACAAAATTGCCTCCACTGACAAGTGGAAATCACCAAGGCAAAATAAAATGTCTGATCTCAAAATCCTGAGCTGTAATAAGCAGAACTTAAAATGCTAACGTTGCCTTCTCTACAGCAAAGCACAGAAGGAGAACATATAGGAGCAGAATTATACAGACTTGTACAGAATACTCCAGTATTCTGATAAAGCCTTGTCAAACCACAACTGAATTCTACCGTACCAAATGCAAGCTTCCACATTACCGTTCCCCTGTAAATGTTCCCACTGGAATACGCTGAGATCAGAGAAACCACGGGACACTGGTACTAATAAACCATTCCCAGCAGTGGCTCAGAGCTCTAAGTGCTGGTATGTTGGAAAGATGGGAGGATTTATTATTCCTCAAGGGTTTATTATTCCTGCATACTTGTGACAAAGGATTTGAGATACATGTACTGTCAACACACATTAGTTTTCTTCCGCTACAAACTCCTTTCTAATAATACAGTAGGCTATTGTGAGTACATCTGCATGACCAAATGAAGCAGCAATGCACCTTCACACAGCGTTACACTCACTGCTCACCTCGTGTCGCTTGAAGAAGTCTGAGGATTCAAGAATGATATGAATTTCCTGCAGACGCTTGAGGTATTTTTTCTGGAGGGTTAGGACAGAAAAAAAAACAGAAACAGGCAGAGAATGAATGAAGATACTCTGCTTCCAAGAACCAATATAATAAAGAGATGTCCTTCAAAACCGAGTCAAAATTTGAAAGTCAATCTGAAAATACACTTCAACAGGCTTCCACAGTGAAAGAACAGAATAGAGTTCCTCTGCTGCATACGTTACACCAAGCATACTTTTCTATCTTGCTTGGATGCAATAATATAGCACCTGGCTGCAGAGCAGACACCCCCTCCCCCAGTAAAGAAAAAGTTTCAAGCAATGAAAAATCTTTCAGTTCACCACAGTGAAAAGATAATCAAATGGTGTTGGAGAGACAAGGAGATCCAAACATATAAGGGAGGAAAAAAATGGTGCCCTGTATTACTAAGCATGGTGCTCCTGGATGGCTTATCTTCCCTCATAGCGGCTTCTACACTGCAACAAAACACTATGGCATCCTTTGAAGTTCCGGAGACATGTTGATGTTGTTCCATCTACCACACGCCTCTGTGCTTCATCTGAAAAGCCATGAAGTAGCATACAGGCGTTGCTCTTTGAGGCAAATCTCATGCACGTGCCCAGCCAGCTGCCAATCTTACTTCCTGTCCACATGCTTTGGTTTTATTCTCTCTAGATGCAACTCCCAAATCACAACTTTTCTGCCAACACAATCCTTGCTTACAAATCATCCTGATACATCTTATGCTCACAGTAGAGACTGGTCACAAGTCTGATTTTTGGCTAGCATGAGGAACCTGAGGTGAACTCATGGCAAGAGCTGCCAGAACAGGTCTCAGCCAACCACTACTCACAGCCCACCAAGTCTCACCTACACTCCATCTGCTGAGTGGGACTGGAAATCCAATCACGTTCTTCCTTTGTAGTTTAATCCGTCTTTCTTGTACTGGAGGAAGTATGGCCCTCAAGCAAGTTGAATGGGTCAAAGATCAGTGAACATGAAGCATTCAGACTCACCAGAATAGTTGTGTTGCCCTCAATGAATTCCACAAACACCTGGAGAACTTGCTCCTGTGTCTTCGTAGTTTTGAAGTTTGTGTTGCATGTTCCATCTGCCTTCTGCACAAAAATACAGAGATAATTTACACTACACATCACCCCTCTCATCAGCCAATCCTCTTGAACCATCGGGAGCTCTGCTCTCGCTGAACAGATGAAAGTAGTCAAACAGGAAGAGAGGAGATAAACCAAGCAAGAGGTAGAAAAGAAACAAAGGCGATTGGACAACTTGAAACGGCACTTCATTTCCTGTTGAGTGTAGTTAAAAAAAAAAAA
>WBMW01001028.1:724982-755681 GCA_013396635.1 Penelope pileata | reverse complement strand
AAAAAAAAAAAAAGCAGACCCAAACAACTCATGGTCCTAGCAGCATGCAGGAGGGTTTTCTTCACAGCTCAGTAGTAGCAGTGCAAAGTTCAATGAGGCAAACCACAGTGACCTCTTTACTTGTCTTTGTATCAAGCCTGACATAGCCAAACCCTGACTGCGGGTGTAAGGAGACCTTTTCAAACCCAATTTTACCAGTCTTTTTTTTTTTTCCCCCCTCTCCTGTTTAGCTGTTTTTTCTTGGTTTTGCTTTTCAATGGAGAAACCAAGGAACTGCAGTTAAAACTCTATGTTCCCAAAATACCGTTGCACATTAATATGACCTAGAGGTCACCAAACAGAAAGCTAGTCCCGGGCAAGAACAACTCAAGCTTTGCAGTGATGTAGCAGTGACAAAGCTGGTGTGTGGATTTTGGCAAAAGACAGTGCAAGCGTGCTTGTACCCAACAGGGTCCTGGAGAAACTCAGAATAATTTCATGCTACCAGTACAACTAAATGCAGAAGCACCCTGCTACTGAAAAATATGAAGTCTTTTGGTGTGCTAGTAGTGGCCAGTTTGTGTTTGTGAGGCTACAAGTAACTAACAGCAGTGCATGAATCCAAGACATCTGTCAACACGGACTGTGTGAATATGCACTTCTCCAAGAACATCCCTTGTGTGAAAAGACACAAATACAAGCTGCTAGGACACGGATGTAAAATACAGCCATTATTACATTTGGTAGCCTGTATCTACTAAAAGCCTGCGGGATTATCAAACTATACTTATCTCCATTGTATCAGTCCAATCAAGTTCCTCACTTCCATTATTCCATTACAGGAGTAAACTAACAGGTCATCAAACCGTGTTTCCTTCAACACGTTAAGAGTCACTGCACCAAAACTGGTTACATTCTGCTCTGGTCTCAGCAGGTGAAACGCTATTTGTTTCACAGCAGAATTGGGGGCCCTAGTACACATACCAAAAAAAATCCAATAGTACTAAATTTCCAGATCTATCATGTAAGAGAATGAACTGACTGAATGGCAAAGCCATGCTGAACAGCCTCCCACCTACCAGACATTTTAGCAGGAGAATAAACAGAATTTTAATCCAAGGCTGTGGGCCAGACACAAGTGTGGCATGTCAGCCTGATGAGATGTGTAAGCTATGCAAGAGAAGTTCAGCAGGTAGGCAGCGAAAGCGAGGAGCCATCTGATCCAAGGTACAATAAAACTCAACAGCAGACTGAAATTTGGAGTTCAGTCTGATGTCTTGTATCTCTTCTCTGGAGTAAGGTTATTTTAAAAATCTCTCCCCATGCCCTAAATCCCAGAACAAACTCTGTAAGAGCTGCTATGTTTTCCATTTTGTTCCCATTTTTATCTAGTGACTTGTTTCCTTGTTTAGAAATACTTTTATGATTTTGATCCTTTGCAGTGGTTGGCATGAAGGCATTGCTGCCTGTTTTTTCTTCCTGTAAACATCAATCCAGGCTTTGAACTGCACCACCCCCTGTATTTTGTACCAGGCCCTTGCAACAGCTCTGGGTGTACCTGCTCCCCAGGAGGCGCTTGCCCTACCTGCTCCCTGCGGTCACACTCTGGCCAGTTCCTGCGCAGCAGAGCAGTATGTCACACTATGCAGGTGGGCTGGTGGGGCACTTGCAGCACTTCTCACTAGCTGGGACAGTAACATGGCTACCAGGAAAGCAGGTCTGGCTGCTCAATAAAATATTGCTACCTATATCTTAACCTGCGCAGTCTTGCTCAGATTACTCTGCAGACTTCCCTTGAAGGGCTCTGGGTTAAAGCTGTGACCTAAATGGATTTAACAAAGATTAATGAATCAAATCTGATGTCCTGCTGGGAAAACAGCTATCCCGAGGGACAGTGAAAGAAATAGTACTGAAGGGAGAGGTAACTTCCGAAACTGCGTGGATTCACTGACAATGGGAAGTGAGAACCCCTGATTCTCAGCCCCTTGTATCTGCAACTCTGCAAAACCATTACTTTAGTGTTGTAGAGACAGTGCTTGCAAGACCAAGCCTCCAGACAGTCCCTTTGAGAGAGGGACTGTGTTCTGAATCTCATTAATAGTGAGCCACTTCATAGAAGGGCTTCTGTGATCTCACTTTCTTTGCTTCTGCTCCTTACTCCAGCAGCCACAGGGCAGGAAAATTTTGGAATGACCAAGCCCAACATATCTGCTGACCTAACTCCAGGAGTTATCAGTGTATTCAGGGCAAGAAACTCCTTTTTCCCCCCATCAACCACTTGCTGGCATCACTGATCCTCATAGGCTTTCCTCTCAAGATGGGAACCTCTGCAGCAGGGCTTTGCTCCCCTGCAAATACACAAAACAGGATGTACAGTTCAGCTACAGTGAAGCAGTGTTGAGAGTGCTGACTAGCTGTATTGCTTGAACAACTTCTGCCACCACTTTTCCACATACAAAAATAGGGGAATGATGCCTACATCCCACACAACAGCACAGGAAGACAGAAGAAAATGCAATGCACTAGAGTACTCCAAAGCATTTCTTGTGCTTAAAAAAAGATTGTGTCCTGTTTTGCACACTTACAGCACTGTCTCAACAGAGGAAAATACCATGCAGTCTGTGTCCCATGCTGCTCCCTCCCACCTCTGACAACTAGCCAAATCACAAAGAACAAGCCAGGAGGTTTTACTGGAGCTCCTCCATACTCCCTTAGCTCAGTCACTCTTCAGGACTCAATGTACATCTGTGAGTCTTCTACACCGACCAAAGATCTTCCCAAGAACATACATAAAAAGTTTTGAGATCATCTGGGTTCCTGATTCCTTTACAGAGGGTGTTCAAGCACTTAAGAGGTATAAGAATGAAGCAGGTACCTTGATAACATCATTATATGGCTGAAGGGTAAGATAGAAAGTGCATTTGCCAGATCATCTACCACCCAGACAGTCCCTGCAGGAGAATGCCTGTGTCTAATAGCCAGGAGTGGGTGGCACAGCGTTCAGAGGGCCAGCACAGCATGAGCTGGAAGCACCAGTTCCTGCATCACAGCAGGGGAATCTGAACAAGGAAGGGAGAAGACAACACAGGGAAGTAGAGAATAAAGGGGGTGGTTAAAGAGCCTCTGCTTGCCAGCATCACCCTCTTTTATTCCTTTCTTTCTCCTACATGCTTGAACTATGAAACAGAAGCAAAATCCAAATTATCATTTAGAGAATCCAAACATACCTAAGTTAAATGTATATGCTGACAAAGGGCACACCTGTGCTGTGATGAACATCCTGAAGTCACACAGGGTAACTAACCTATGCTGACCTCTTCACAGCCCTCATGGGCTTCAGCTAGCAAATACTCCTGCAGAGTGTGGTGGGTCTGGGCAGCCCCGTGCTCCTGCAGGTAAACCATTATCAAAACCCAAGCAAACTAGTTTAAGGCCAGCTGTGACAGATGTATGCAAGCTGAAGGCACACTTCTGGATTCCAGCAAGCGTTAGCATTCAAGTAACTTAGCGAGGTTGGTGATAATCTAAGTGTAGGCCCTTAGGGTTTCTGGATAGGTATCTGAAATTGCCATGAGGTACAACAAATATAAAAAATTAACAGGTAGGAAAGAAAATTGCAAAGATTGTTCTGTGGCTGTAAGGTAGTATCCTAGACATGGTATAGGGACACAAACTCCTCCATCAAGAATAGCAGATGGATTTTGTTGATGGACAAATTTTATCTTTGTATTTTTTGGCTTTGTTCCAGCTGAATCTATACTGGATATCATCATGTACCTAGAAGCAAAAGGGGTTTCCTCTATCCTAAGAATATCTAGCTAATGCTTTTAACATACTTTGCAAATAAGCATAACTGGAACAAAACCTCTTTTCTGTGACTCAAATTGAATAAATATGTATAACTCCTGGATATAAATTAAAAAAAAAAAAAAAAAAAAGTAATCGCATGGGAAGAGGTAGTTATTTCATCAGTTCTGAATTCCTCCTTACAAGTTTCATTTTCATTGTATCTACACTGTGTACCTGCTTGGCTCCTTCCTGCAGTATCTCTGTGGTTGAACCAAGCATGGCTGAAATGTATTTGATGCTTAACTTACTTGACACTACTGTTATAATTGCAACTGAGACTTTCAAGCAACAATACATTGAACTCCGTGGATTCAATTAATGCATTTTCACATAATCCTTTATAAAAACCTGGCTACATTAATTAACCAACAAATCAAAGTTCAGTCACCAAGAACAGACAGAAGCAGATATATTACCTTGATGCCTTCAATCCTGAAGCCCAGGTTGGCACTAGAGCTGATGGTTTCCCTCCACTGCATGTATCGAGGCTTGGTGACAGCATGCTGAGCATTCTCTTCAGCTGTGGGAGCAAGAGGATCCACTTCAATCATTTTCTTGTACATGTCTTTCCGTAGCTTTGGTTTCTCACGAGCTTTAGTCAACTCTTCTTCCAGGTACGTTCTGCAAAAACATCACATCCCAACAAAACTGCAAGGACTTCCCAAACATTTCTTTTTACAACTTACAATAAATGGGCCTCAGGAGAGGTCAGCCAGGAAAGTGTTAGCATTACCCCAGAGTTCTGCATGTGGCAAAATCAAAAAGCATGGACTAATGACTGCACGTGCTTACTTAGTGAAACTATAGCAGGAATCAGGATTTGTCTCATTCACTTCTTATTCTTTACTTATCATTACACGTTATTCTTATGTCCTGTTTACAAGAATGGGAGAAAGCTAAATTCTTATTCTGCCATGGCATACAACTGTAGTTTCAGAGGACAGTTAAGAGAGATCACTCACAATGAAATCAAAAGCAAAGGGACCTGCAATCTTACTGTCTTCTCTTTCCTCAAGAAAAACTTCAGTTATGCATTATTTTTTCATGCCTCAGAAAGCAAATAAGGTTTCACAGAATGTAACAGAGAGTGAAAAACAGAAACAGTCTTCAAATAGTAAAAAGAGTAAAGCATTACCTGAGGAATTGTAGCTCCAAACCAAAAGAAGTAACTAAGAAAAGTTAGGCAACGGGTGACAAAACTTCTACATTTTCCTCTTATCGCTCAGCCTTGGCAACCATTAAAAAGGCTCTGTCCGTGTTCTCTACATTCCCCTGAGCCCCTAAAGCTTGTCTCTCCACAAAGCTGGCACTTTGTCAGGTGCCTGGACTGTACTTTCTTCATCACAATGTTACATAAACTGGGTGGTGTTTAGGAGATGGTGTCACCCATTATCTGAGTGTCAACTACTGTGAATGCAATTTATACCACTGCAAATCCTTCTCCTCTTTCTTCTGGGCATACCAGGGCTACAAATTTCTATTCTGATTTAGCAGACAGTTCACTTAAGATTCTACATCAATTTGGAAAGGCTTGTTTGCACCCCTGTAAGTTGAGTACTTCATTTATCACAATAACTGAGCATCTGAGTTGGTACCCAAAAGATTACTATGACAGCTTCTCCCTCTCTGTACCGTTACTCTAGGCTCTCAACAGATTCCTTATCTATTTGTTATGTTTAGATAACATTTTTGAGGTTTTTCTCTCAATCATACACAAGACAAGGAAAACTGAAAAGGTAAAGAAAGTGAGAATATGGAGAACGAGTAGATAGCATCACGCAGATGTCAGAGTGGGGAGCAAAATGGCCAGTCCTGGGCAGATGGTCAAAACTGCCACGGGGAGGATCAGTATGACTGAAGACTCGTTCAAGCTTTGGAAAAGGGCTTTTGCACTACTGTTCAGTCATTCATATTTGGAGATGGGAATTTTTACTCGTTGTGGGGTTTTCTGAACCACTGCATATGCAAAGATTAAATGAACTGGCAGGGAGTGAATCATGTAATTTTTTTCTCCATGTATAATCAGGCCATTGCAGAGAAACTCTGTCCCAAATCACCACTGAAAATATCTTGATGTGGGTCATTTTTGAGCCTATAGATCCCTTGGTTTCCAGAATCCAGGTACAATCAGGCACCAATGGGACATAGTCTCCTCAGATTGCCCAAGGCAACAGCCAAACCAACAACGTTGTCTGGACTGAATCCCAAGGCTCCAAAATGGTTACCAAACTTCTCCAGACAGAGCATGACCACGCTCCCCCTTCCCTCAAATCCTGCAAATGCATTCAGGTTAGAAAGCACGTTCTCTTTCATGTCTCACCTGATCCCCATTTTACAGTCCATCACACACGGCCCTTCAAAATCAGTAAGCAAGTCATCCAGCTGAATGTAGCTCTCTCCATCTCTCTCCACCACACCATGGAAGCAAGGGACGCAGGAGCGTAGTGGGTCTTTCATCAGTCGCTCAAAACATTCCTTTTCATTCTCTGAGAAGCGTTTGAGAATCTTCCCACTATCAGCTGCCTTAAAACTCCCTAAAAAGAAAATTAAACACATGCTGAAAAGCCTGACCTGCAAAAAGGAAAAACACCTTCCCCCACTACTCCAGCCTCACTTACCTCAGCAGCATGACACCAGATAAAGATTTTCCCTGAACAAAAAAGATAACATACTTCTCATAAAAATAAAACACCCAGGGCAAACATAGCCGTTGGCAATGAAAATCCATTTGGATACATTCCCATATCAGAATTTATAGCTTTAAGGAGTGCAGCTGCTCCAGGTCATTTTTCTTTTTTTTTTTTTTTCCATACTAAACTCTTTGTTAGGTTATTAAATATTGTTGTACTTATTAAAACGCACAAGAAGAAGCCACAGGCCAGACTTCGTTAATGCTCTGACAGGCTCTTTCAAAGCCACATACCAGTGGTGGCGTTGGCTTTGTCCTTAATCCTCACAAACAGGGTATACCTGCCGAGTGTGTCAGTACCGAAGCAGTGCGGTCAATCAGCAATCATTAAACAGCCACCAACAGGCCAGAAGCCAAGCACTGCCCTTCCCACACACACACTCTGTGACTGAACGTGTGTATACACCTGGGCACTGAGTCTGCTCCAGGAAGCCCTGCTAATCTGCAGATACAGCCTGCAGCACAATAGTTTTTACAGCCATGGGTCTGAATGGTATCCAGTACAAATGAAAGAGTCTGCACAGGCTGCAGAATTTGCTCTGCTGTCCTGCAGCCTGTCAATAACATCTCAGAAAACTACATGTTCCATTCAGAGGTACCCTTTCATCTATGCGACATAAAATAGGCCCCAGAGTAGGAGCCTCATTAAATCTGTGGTAAGCATTGCACTTCTATCACAGCAGGATCCTTCGGCTATTGCAAACTGGTTCCTTGCTGACAAATCCTAGAACTGGCACTTCCTCAGCACAAGGGCTGGGGTGGTAATGGCCCAGGTTTTAGTTTAGAAAAAGCTTGTCATATCAGAGAAGAAAAGCTGCAAAAATAATGGACGAAATGCAACCACCGAAAATTACCAAAAGCAAACGGGAACAGTATCTCTTCTGATTAACTTCTGGTAACCCCTTGCCTTCATCTTCCACACTACAGGGACCCCAAGAAGGGTTATGATTACATGTCCAATGCAACACTGGACACAGATCAAGTTAATCCCATACACGCTGTGATGGAAACTGCAATAAGACTAGGTCATCTTGGCACTGTGCAATACAGGTCAGTCTCCCTGTGCAAATGCAGCTACCCCATTTCTAAGACTAAATAAATCTCTCTGCACAGCTTTGAAGTGCACTACATTACTGCATTAACATATAAAGAGGTGGTTCAGGTACTGCATTAAAGCACGATGCAGCGTAGGTGCCTGCCCACATGTGTATGAATGCCACCCTGGCACTTTAGGAACAAGGGCTGCATAAGAATTAAATGAAGCATGAGAGAAACAAACCTCATGAATTTTCCTTGTTGTTTTGGTTTGGTTTTGTTGTTTGTTTGCTTTTTTAATCTTACCAACGAAACTAATCCAATGTCAGGACCACACTAAGTTCCGCTGATACGAAATTAGAACCAGCTGACTGAGCAGCCCCTTGCAGTCCTGAAATGAATAACAATCCTCACTATGCAAACAGCTGGTCATCAAATCAGTTGTCACCATATTTGTTTTCCTCCGAAGGGCTTATGTTCACATAAAGCCTTCAGAGTTGGTACTAGAAAGCCTGTTCTTGTCAAGGCCGGGGCTCATAGAGACAAGGACAGTAATCTTTCCCACTAGGGAACTAACATATCGGGTGCTCAGCCAACAAAAATGATCCTGTACCACATTCCAGACACAAAAACATTGAAGATACTCATCTCACCTGTGTGCCCAGCCAGCTGCACCCATGAGTAGCGTTTCTTGAAGGGGCTGATCACTGGTAAGTTAACCATGGTTTTAATTGTATGCCATGCCTTTTTCTGGAATGCAAAGAAAATAAATATTAAATCAGGCAAAATCTGAAATCCCGACATACCATCAACCTAACCATATAGCTTCAAGCACACTGAATTGTTCCTCCCTAATTTGTAAGTGCTCAAAGGTAGAGCCGCAAAACAAACATTACAATCATCACTGGAAAAATACACTCACAATGCCCTCCCATGCACAAGAAAGCTGCCTGCAAGAAATAAAAAAGTCATGTTGCACATCACAGGCCTGTTCTGAGCCACACCTGACCCTGTCTCTGCATCTGAGTCATGCAGAGAGCAGACGCTGAAACTACACTTACGCATATTTAAGTTTCCATGAGACATGAACATGAGCAGTTTGCCACTGTCAGCAATATTTCCTCTGCCAGAGGCCTTCAGCATCGTGTCATGATTAACAGCTTTCACCAAGTCAGCAAGTGAGTCTCATTGTGTTAGATGCAGAGAAAACACATCTCTATTCGGGCACAGAGTTCAGTCGCTGCCCTTGGGGCACTCATTGGCAGTGTGGGGTAGAACTTACTCCAGGTCACAGATTTTCCTACTCCCGCCTCTCTATCCCAGTCTTGTTACTTTTTAACAAAGTTGGGCACTGCTCCGGCCACCTTGGCTGTCCCACTGTGCAGCTGCCTGGATACCACTCCAGGCAGACAGGGAAACAGAGCAGCTGCTCACAAACAGCAGCTGAATGCTCCACCACAAACACAGAAAGGTGAAGAAATTTAAAAAAAAAATAAATAAGAAAAAAGTGAAGTCTCGTGCTTTGGAACTGAAACCCGGGCAAGCGAGAGCCACAGCCCACTGGCATGCACACATGTGCTGAGGGATCCCAATGTGCATTACAAACAAGGAAGGCAGGCTCATTTCTTCTGTCGTTAGGACGTGACACCATGTTGGATTAAAAATGGAGCTGGTAACAGTGCACAGTGGTTGTGCACAACAGTTTAGTGCTGTGGTTTTTTGTGCTGAGATCAAGTATAGTTGCTGGTTAGTCTGGATTTACAGAAGTGCTTATCAATGGCCTAACTGGTCTTACCAAAATCAATGGGAGGCATTGATTTAACCAAAACCCACTTTAGGTCATTGCTGAACACTTGGGAAAAAAAAATTACAATTAAAACATGTCTTCTCTAGACAGGATATTGATCTGATGACTCAAATGCTTTAAGTACCTTAGTTTTACTATTTTCTACACTACACTTCTACAAAAGTGCAAAACACAAAGTGAAATTGCAGGTAACGAAAGACAAGCAAACGTAGCTCTCTAGATGATGCTTTGCCCTGGCCTCCCTTCCCCAGATTTGTTTGGTTACAGGAGGTTTCTTGCTTGCATTCTTGTAGCAGTTGGTCACTGTGTGAGGACAAAACCAGGTGGCTGCCTTACCACAGACCAGGAGGATATGTGAACTCACAGACACAAGTGATCTTTCTTCTCAGGATTTTTTTTTTCCCCTGGGAGAGTTTTAACTTGTGCTGCAACTTGAACTGACATAATATAACCTCCATATGAGTGTGCTTATTCTGAAATAAGACTGCTTTTTCCTATTTAACTTCAGAGATGTCACTAGCTCCAGTTAAACTACAGTTTAATAATTCCCATCTGTAGGTGTACACACCCCTGCAGTGGATTTCATATTCTATCTTATTTGCCTTAAGTCATTCCAGATTGCTACTGTGCACTGCTCAACAGCAGCTTGGCTCTAGCACAGGACTAACCACTGTTTGGCAAGGATGAAAGGCTCCTGTACACCGCTTACATGCTTCCCTAGCCTCCTTCTGGAGGAAAGGGCAATGTAAATATTGTTATTCAAGTAGAAAAGATTTAAAATGATTTCTGTACAGTCTATTCACCAGATTTAGCAGATAGGAGAAGCCCTTCAGTCTACTCTGCTCAGATTCTGCTGCAGACAAACGGCCCAAATTTATTTACAGAACAACTGAAAGTAAACGTAATTCTGAGTTGAGATGATCCTTCTGAATGTAACTTCTGCCCAAACTGAAGTTTTTAAAGATTCCAGGTTGATTTTCAGGATTGTATTGCTGTACTCCCCATCCCACAGTCAGAAACCAGCAACGTTCTATATCCCTCCCATAAGGATCCTATACTCATCATGATGTCCCACTCCTAACATACTGTGTCATGTCTCCCAATGATTTGTCATGTTGCTATATCCAGCAGTGATGAGAAGCACAGGTTTTCAAGGAACGCATGTCAGCTGTCAATGCAACACCACACTCTAGTGGCTTTCCCACCTCCTGCCTCCCACCCAGCCCTCAGAAGCTGCAGCTTTTATTTGTGCTGTGGGTGTGAAAGAGAGACAATGGGCCAAATTCAACCTCAGCTCAAGTGGAATTTGACTGCTTGGCTTACAGCTGCCTGGGATGAATACGTTCGAGCTGCTCACCCAATAAGAAGCACTGACAATTTTTTATTTCATTATTTATTTTACATCTCCTCACAAACCTCTTTCCCCTAAAATAAGGAAAGCAGGATGCCCAAGCCAGGTGGTAAAGGATTACTTTCAGCCCCATCCAGTGGGGCATGTTGCCACAGGCAGCGGTTCAGCAAATGCACTTTTCCCTACTGCAACTTTCAGTCTCCACCTTGCTCAACTGAGGATGCAAACTGCAGGATGCAAACAGGGCTGCAGGCTGTTGGAGCAGTGGCGTGAGTGGGAAGATGAAAACTTTGTGTGCCTGCTGTAGGAGGAATCTTTCTCACATCTATTTCTAAAGCAAGATCTTCCTCTTTGTTGGCAACGATATTACGGACTTTTCAAATCATTGCTTCATGCTGCAATGGCAGAATAGGATTGACGCCCCTGCCCATGTGTATTCGCAGTCCTTATCTCCCTCAGACCCCCATCCTTCTAGATTCCTGTTAAGTCTTCCTTGATCTTCCTTACTTTTACTCTCTAAGCCTTCATTTCTTTTAGATTCCCATTCAGTGTTCTATGTATTTACATACATACAGGGAACATTCAGATATCTCTGTATGAAGACTGCCTGAACTGGACACCCTTGACATCACTGATGCTGTTTTAGGGTCTCTTATGTCTCTTGAGATCAATACACTCAAGAGTTTTCGAATAAGAAAAAAACATTGCAAAAGGCAAACACAAGAAATGTTAACATTCTCAGATTGAGCAGATAAATTACTCAGCGTGAACTGTAACTGACGCATTTATATATATGTGCAGTAGAAGATGTGGGATGCTGAAGAGGACAAAAGTTCGTTTTCTGCCAAGGGGCACATGACAGGCTGTGCCACTAGAACGGTGGCTAGGTTGCAAAAGAGCAAAAATCCCGTGGAAGGGAATGGAAGAACCAATCCCTGCAACAAAGCCACGTCGCATTCAAAGGATTGTGGCTTGGTGTCTGACACTAATCTGATGTGTTTTCTGGACCGCTCTTTTCAATCACTTCTGAATTTGAAGCACAGCATTGAAGAAAAGCATGTTTCCATGCAGCAGGTGTGTCAGACTCACTGTGTTAGCGCTGACATGCACAGACAACGTACTGGGCAGATGAGGTGTTTCCAGCCTATTCAGCCCTGGACAGAGGCAGCTGTTGCCATCTTACCTATCCCATTAAGAATCAAAGATGAGCAGCAACTTAGAGCCACTGGTCCCTGGGTGCACAGCTTCCTCCAGGTCTCTTCTCATGATAAGAGCACAACTTCATACATTACTACTATACAGAAGCACAGCCATCATGACCCTGCCTCAATACACCAGTAGGATACAGCTGAGCAAAACACAAGACCCTCAATGGGAGCACTCTCATCCATTCTGAGGGGTTTTGGACTGGGCCTCAGCGCTCACAAGAATTAGTCTGCTTCATTAAATCCTCCCACTATTCCAGGAGAAGGGTGTAACATCCTAACCAAGTGAGCCAAGCTCACTGAATAGATAAGTGGAGCCTGATGAGAGTATTCCTTGGGTGCTTTTTGTTCCTTGTTGCTGTTTTAGGGGCTGCATAGAACAACTGAAGTCTCTCCCTGAGTGTATATTAAATTCCCCAGAGACAGATCTATTCTGACCTGAGGGCAACAAGTGACAGAGATTTGAACCTGTTGTTTAATGGAAAAGTAAGATCTCTCCCTTACTTAAAGGGAAGACAAAAACCAAACACCTCAGTTCTGTGAACACCTAACACACACGTAACTACTCTAAGGCAAGCACTGACAAGCAGGTAGCAAGCAGGAATTTGCAGAAGAGACCTAATTGAAGCAAGTAAAATTACTATAAATGTCAGTTACATCTAAATGAGTAGGTATCAGGGCGGGGGGGAGAAGGCGGGGGAGAAAGAGTAGTTAAAAAAACAAACAAACAAACATTGGTTCTAATAATCCTAGCACATTATTTGAAACTGTAGTGCATTAAAGAACAAAAGTACACTGAAATAACAAATTAATAGGGTCCCTAAAAAAGTTCATTTTTCTGTCATCAGCAGGGTGGAAAAGTATTCTTGCCTGAGCTGGTAGATTTTCACGGAAATTCTGCTGTATAATAGTTAACAATAACCCTTGCATCCTTTTTTCAGGACAGTTTCAGTGGTTTCTTTATCCAAGATCCTGTTGTCTTTTTTCTCTGCACTAGCACAAAGCCTACGCAAGCCTACAAAGACCTATTATGACAGCAAAAAACAAAAGGATAGCAAGAAATTTCTTTGTAATTTTTCCTAAAAGGCTTTAAAGAAAGAGTACTTAATTGCCAGTCATCATAATCTACTGTTCTCTTAAAGTCTTTGCAACATTTAAGCTAAATTCTGCAGCTCTGGGACATGGGGGCTGAAATGTGATCTGGTTGCCACTGCCTACTCAGCGTCTCACCAACTTCTAGATGGAACAAGGTTCCTCCACAGGGACTTAGAGGGAGTGTAAAAAACTGCCATCTTCAGAAAGTTACTACACATTTCAAAATAATTCTGTAAGAGCCATGCGCCCAAATTGCAAAAGCACCGAGCAATACATTGCCCGGTAATCCCAGCCAACCCAGGGCAGATCAGCAAACTTGGGAGGTGGCTGACGGGTGTCGGCCTCTCGAAGGACAGAGTAACCCTAACAGTAGTGACTGGAAAAGCAACAACTGCGAATGCATCAGCTGGAACTGCCCTCTAGGCAGTGGGCCCTAGGCTGAAAGGAAGTGCTACTAAGCAGGGTGTCAGTTCTGTGTTCTCCATGTACTGTACTATTCATTCTCCAGTGGCTCACCTTTCTCCCGTGATTTTTTCTTCTCTTACTTCTTCCTTCCTGGGTCACACACTGGAACCCTATTACTTTTTTTGAGTCACACAACAAATACTCACTAAGTCCATCAGATTACTCAGAGCTCTCATAAGCATCAGCGCGAACAAGTGGTAGTTTAGTCCTGCAAAAAGCTCTGTTAACATCTGTTCCCTCTAAACTCTGTGCATGTTTCAGAATTCATTGTTTCACTTCCATAAGTATATACATTTACTTAAAAACTCAGTAAAATGTTCTGAAGTTTTTAAAACTGAGTTAATAATCTACAAAATCCTTTACAGTTTTACTTTCCTTAATTTATTAAAACTAAAGTCAGCTAGCTCAAAAGCTAGTTTTTGTTTACTTAGTTCTTCATGCTGTGTCACTCAATTGTTTCATTCAGTTTGGAAAATTAAATTAATATATTTGGATTCGTTCTGGTTTTGGTACTGTTTGTCACTATTTGAATTGGCTTTGACCTGACACGTTGGACCCACACATATACAAAGAACTTGAAATAGGTCCAGCGCTACTAACCACATTATTTTAACAACGAATCCTAGCCTGAACAAAGCTGTGTTTCCACCTGTCCCACTGCAGCCACTAGCTACTGTTACCATAAAATGCTTCTATAAGAAATCATTCTGAGTGGACCACAATCAAGACTATTACTAGCCTAATTTGGTGGCCCTTTAATTAGACATGCTTCCTGTGGGGATGTAATCAATAACTATAGTACTGTAAGAACAACCTATAACAGATTACACTTTAACAATGAATCACAATATTCTACCAAGACATGCTGTTATCAGCACAATTCCCCATGAACCAATGAGTTTTCCAGGGGTGCAGCTTTGCAGCTGGGGGTCTTCATTGTTTCAAGAGAGTGAGGCTCTGGGACTGCCAACCATATAGTTTCATTTCAAGGAGAAATATGGAGATTTGAGTGATGTTGTATCTATAAAAAATTTTTTAAATAGCAAGAGCTGCTGAGCTCTGAACATGGGTTCCTTCCAGTTACAGTCACAGAACTTGCCTGCTGAGCAATCCTGGTTTTGAGTTCCTTCAGTTCAAGGCTCAGTGTAGCTGTCTTTGCAGACCTGAAAGAGGCAGGCAGCTGACCTGGTCAGATTCAGAGCCTGGAGCAATGCGTGCTTTTATGCCCAACATAAGCAACTAATAGTTATCCTTGTTTTTTTTTTTTTTAAAATTATATACAGACATAGACACTTGAAAATATCTAAAGCATTTATTAAAAGCTTTTCACGGCAGTCTATGAGAATTACATAACTTCTTTTGTTATTGTCCAGACCAGAAGAACTCCTAGGCTTGGGATCATTTGGCATTTGAAGAAAAACTTAGAAGACCTAAGAAGGCATCCTACTATAATAAAGAAATCAAGGCATATCTGTAATTCTTCCCCTCATTTGTTGGGAGAAACGCAACTTCAATATCCACACAGAGTTTGCGTAAGGAAGCAGGGTGCAAGATTTGCCCATAATTAAAACCAAAATGTCCCAACAATAAACCTGGATCCAACACATTGCTTTATACTTTCAGCAGCCAGTTTCTGTGCTTTTGCCCCTTATTAAAGGTTTCTGGAATCCTTAAACTAAGGAGATTCTTGCTGCCAAGTCCACTACCCACTTGCCTGAATCAGACATGAATCACAAATTGAGACAAAGATCTCAATGGGTGGGAGGTGAAAGAGCAAGTCAACAACAAGAATGCTCTCCAAGCAAGTCCAGACAGGAGCGTATAAGCAAACACTCACACAAAGCATTAAAACTAAGCTTGAGTGCAACACTTAATTTAGCTCCCAAAATGGGGTGAGGCTCTTAGAGCAAATGACTTAGCCCCATGTTTCCCATAGTTCATCTTTTCTTACCACTGGGCAGTGACCAGGTTCCTGATGCACACAATAAATGCTACTCTGCACGGCATTCCCAGACACGATCATTCATCACTAGACAAAAAGGTATTTAGGTCTGAAAACAAAACGTTGCTCGATGGTAACCTGCGCCATGGATTGCCCAGCTCAGAGCCCAGGGGTCTGAGTGTCTGCTTTGACAAGTCTGTGCCCTAAGCTGATGTGCAGCAGCATCATTCATTCTTCAGACTGTCAGAGGTGCAACACAAACCAGCATCAGCTGATAATTTGTCCAAATCACGGCAACTGGCCTTCTGCCAGGGCAGCTGTGTTACTTCAAATGCTGTCAGCTGACATTTAAGGAATCTAATCTAGGACGGTGTTAGGCTGTTTAAGGAAATCACAGAGCAATCTCCACATGCCAGATGCCTTGGGAGCCTTGACCACCCTCATACCCGCTTTAGTCAGCGGAGTCCCCAAGGAACAAACACGTGCTGCTTTCTCACACAACCGAGCTTCCTGCAGCATCCGAGTGCCAGCTGGAGCTGGAAGACTGGTGATCAACAGCAAGGGAGAACACACTCCTCAAGAAGAACGGCAGCTTGCATGCTACACGAGCAACTTCCTGATCAGCACTTCTAGACAGACTGCCAGGCAAAGTGTGACTACACCTTCATCTCTCCGTCTCTCCGTCTCTCTTTTACCATCCAGCCTCCAAAGCTCCGAGAAGCAGTGCTCAGCCTATACTTTGCCCCTGACACTTCCGGTTTTGCACTCAACCATGGGTAAGGGCCACAGCTGCTCAAGCAGCGTTTGGCAGGTGTATCCTCCAACTGCAAGGTTTTCATTTCCTGTTTGTACCACAGGAGCTAATTCTTCAGAGTCATGAGAAACACTTAATGCAATAAGCAGAAACAAAGCTGCAAGACAGAAGCCTTAGGTTCCTGAGTCTTCTCCCTGCCATGCCTCACCATGCATTATGCAGTGAGACGCATATGTTCTTTGGCTTGCTGCCCTTTAGGATACCTGGTACGTTTGTTCGATATTCACCATCTCTGGACTAAAGGAAGAAGTGAAGGCAAGAGAAACTGATGGTCAGTATCAGATCACTGAATTACCAGGAGCACAAGATCTCACATCCCACGTCACAGCTGGATTCTACTTCTAGTTCCAGGAGAGGCCCCCTCCCAATCAGAAGAAGAGAAAAGTGCAATAAAGTGAAACCATTGCTTGCCATTCTGCAAACAGCACCAAGAGCCACAGTCTGCTGACTGTTCCATAGGAATCACCCTGGCATTTTGCTTCTGTTCATTAATTAAAATATCTACAGCCTTTGTGTCACTCCCAGGCCAAAAGCCAAAAGAATTAGATGGTTTTCGTTCACTTTTCTCACAGGGATTTTGTAAAAGCCTATTTTTAAGGGGGCAATACCACTAACTGAAATAATAAGAAGTCAACACTTGCTGTTTTGAGGGCTATGAAATTACCAAGGCCACTATCTCCACCTCCACAGCATGTGCTTTGCTCTAAAAGACACTGGTTCTCCAACAGGACAGACTTCTGCCACTTCTCCCTGAGATGTTCTGTCTGAACATCAGTCTTGCTGGAAACTGAAATGTTATTATCCAAGTAGTACATGGAAAGTTGTCTTGCTTTCAGAGAGCAGACATTTGAAATTCAGCTAGGCTGTCCATCATCCAGAATAATTTTGTGGTAAATCAAACAACATTTTAGCAGATGCTGTGGCAGAAGGAAAGAAATCTTTCTTAACCTCCAAAACAACCACAGCTTAATTCCTCAGGAACTTCCAATGCCAGTTAGACAAGTTGAGAATTCTTTGACCATCCTCCCTTAATCCTTTGCTTGTCATGGGTCACTGACTGACATCACCAGTCATGAGACACAGACATCTAGAAAGACCACACTCTCCAGATGAAAAAAGTGAGCTTAACATCCTATTAGGGAGGTCACAGAATTATCAGTTTCCGAATACCCATCCTGTTTGGAACATTTAAAACCCAAACACATCCACATGTCTTCATACACAGACCAATAAAGATATCCAGCCTAAAACATTAGCACAATTTATCAAGGCACAGAAAAGCGTCACTTGTGACCTGTGTACAACCTCAAATCCCGATGTACTGCAAGTGCCAATCCATTTTGATCAGGTATGGTTTCTGCATAACATCAAGACAGACTGTGCTTGGGCAACAGGCCAGGAAATAACTTCAAGAAGCTAATCTCCCCTGACTGAGCTCCAGGCACTTGGGAAGGAAGCTGAGCATGCACTTCATCCTATTTGCTATGGTGACGCAGACTAACCTAGACACACAGCTCCGGCCTGCCTGCCCAGCCTATGCTCCACACTGGTTTATCACTCCCAGTGATTCACTGGCCACAGGAAAGAAAAAAAAAATTACTTCTTTTATTAAAATTTCCCATTCACCACTAACACGTTGGTCACAAATCACTACTATCATACATAAATTGCAAAATTGCCTTCTAATAACTGGTCAAAGACTCCTCCCTTCCTAATCTTAACAGCTTGGGTTAGTGAACACATCTTGAGAGCCTACCCTGCTACTGTACATCTTCACATGTGGGCCACAGAAGCTGCACCCTGTACACCTTTGAGATTTTGCCTTAAAGGGACATGGGATACACATGGGTCCTAACACTGTGACAATAGAAGACCATTGTGCGGGTATCTGTGAAAACAACCATCAGCACAGGAAATTCAAACTACCTTGACAAATACCCTTAAACCACGGGCTAATTCAGTCCTGGAGGACACTTGTCACCGAGACAGAACTGGGCTGACCCAGTATTGCTGAGCTGCAATACTTTTAAAGGCATTCCATTCACAAGCACCAAGAAAGTTCACCAATGTTAAAGAGATACTTAAGTCCTGCAGAACAGTATATAAAGATACCTGATCCCCTTCCGTGCTTTACTTTCATGTCCCAAATAGTATTGAAGCATTCATCACAAAAACATTAAGTCCCTCACATCAAGATTTGTCTGCAAATCATTACTTCCAGAATTGTATGCATGCTTGCTTACACACAGAAAGATATTTCTGACAGGCATTTATTTTTTAAAGTGTACTTAAATACAACTTTTTGCTTTCCTACTCTGATAATCCAGCTTCTTGTATCCTAAAGCATCAGACATTCATTTGCAAAAGATCTGAAAAAAACCCACTGCTTCACTATGAGATCTTAGCGCAGGCACATGCCCTTTCTCTGCTGCAGGTCTCACAACTATAATAGCTGTATTTCAGAACACTGCTGAATGATTTAAGGAATTAACGCTCGTAAACTACATTATAGGCACTCAAATAAGGCATGCAAGTATTCAAGTAAGAAGCTGTACAGCGTTAAGGAAAAAGGCATTATTAGGGTCTAAAAATACGTCATGTTAAAACAGATCGGACTGGTAACAGTTTACCATCTGCTCTTCTAATCACAAGACAAAGTCCAGTACCCCATCTTTCCTCTCCTCCTCTGTCGCCTCCAAACTCACACTTCCATTTTCCTCTAAAGAATCATAAACAGTTACTGCTTCGCCTATCACATACCCCACTGCTCAAATAAGGCCCACCCTTTGCAATGGAATGCGATTGTCAACACGCAATAGGGCACTGTTATTTAGCGGGCGTGGTATTTACCTTGGGGAATGCCACATCCTTCAGCAACCACTTCAGTAACTCTGAGCTTTAACATAGTAACTGTGAGACTATTCCAAACTACTGTGTTGAAAGAACTTATTTTAAACAAACAAACACACGCACTCCTATTTGAGCTTGCCTGAGAACAGAAGCCCAGTGTTCCACACAAGACAGGAGGCCACAAACAGAATGTAAGAGTTATGCAGAATCAGATGAAAATGGAGAGTCTTCACCTCCTGCAGAGGAGCAAGAGGGCCCTCTGGGTTACAAGATAGTTGTTTGTTTTTGGAGCAAACCTAAGATAAGCAAAACTCTTACTGCCTCTAGTCAGCACTGGAACTATGCAAGGAATCCAGGGAAGAGGATGACTTCACCTTGAGCAAAACTACAGAATCAAAAGAGAATTTCTGTTAACAGAACAGCACAAGCCAAGTTGAATTCCTCATCCATATCAGAAGCGGGTAGTCCCAGCAGACACAGGATTCTTTAAAATTTTAATTTCCATAATGTAGCATTAAGAAAGGGAGTCAAATTCAGACCTTACATAAGTAGGAGTGACTCAACTCAAGACTGAAACAAGGCATCTGCGTCCTGAAGACTTGTGGGTGTCTGAACAATAGTCAGAGTGTTGTACAGAGTACATTTCCTCTGCCCTGAAGATAAACAAACGCATTTACAATCAAGATCCTGGAGATCCCATCTTCTTCACAAGCACAGACATCAATTGCCAATTATTAGGAAGCTAACACAGCTAAAAACAATATAATCAGGGTGTATCTTACATATAGACCATTTATCTACCTAAATTTTTACCCTATGGTACAAGGGGCAGAAAAACCCAACCCCTAAAGCTTAAGAATTCCATACTGTTGGTTCCTAGCAACAGAATTGCAAGCCATGCTCCTCTATCTTGCACAGCCACCTACACCAGCCTCTTAAAACATGGAAGCAGCAGCAGTTTCTGTGCCAAACTGGACACAGGCAGCAGAACCCAAGAATGACCAACATCAACACACTGGGACTTAGCAAAGACAAGATAGACAACATTAGCAATGTCATTTGCAGGTGGCTTACGTTGCACATAGAGGGACAAAGCATGCAGAGAAGTTACTCCCCAAGAGAAGACTAATTTTGTTGCCCAGCTGCTCTTTTTCTTGAAAACTGGTGACCATTCAGCATGCCTTCCATAGCTATCCCTTGTCTCAGACAGGACTGGTGTTTATACAGTCAGAGGACCGAGATCAAGACACAATTGCAGCAATGGGGGAGGATATTTCTAGAAATAATGCAGAAAATCCCCATAGATGAGGAGTGGAAAAAGATCATTAGCTTTCTGTCATTCCAGTTTAACGTTTGGAACAAGAAATCATGGTAGGGATGTCAGTCATTCTCACTGCTGGAAAAGTATCTGTGGGCTGCTGGCGTAGTGATTAACCAGCATGGTGCTCTTAGATAGCACAGGGCTTCCTCCCTCCCTGATCTCACTGCTGAAGGAAGTCAGTCACATATTCTCTTTGGTCTTGCTAAAAACTTTGGGGAAAATAAGACATGAAACAGTTACAGGGGCCTGAGTAGTGCTGAAATCCATGCAGATCATCAGAGCAGAAAATTCCAGAGCAGCAGTTCTTCCAAAAGTATTTAAAATATGGCTTTGTAACTTGTTCTGCTGAGTGCCTTTGGTAGTCATGGTGGCATTACAAGCAAATGATAGGCAAAAGCCCCAAGAAGTCAGGAATCTTCACCTTAAAATCTTCTCATAGGACTTTAAAAAGAGCAGCAGGATCTGTCCTGAAACAAGGACCTTGTGATTTAATTGCTTATTCTATCTGGATCAGTACGAGCAAGGCAAAAACGTTCCTTATCTGAATTCCACAGAGCAAGACTACACAGACAATTATCAGTTTAAAATTCTGACACTCAGCATTTTGCAGTATGGAGAGTGAAAGCTGGCGCGTAGGAAGGTTTCCCAGTTTCTTCAGATTACGTTCTCCTCTGAGCAGCACTGACCCTTTGTGGAGCCGACGTCGCTGCTCCTACAGAACATGCATGGGTGGGAAGGGCTGAGGAAGGAGCTCACAGCAAGCAGAGCTTATATCGTGATTAGAACATTCAGGTCAAGTGCACTTAGCCAACAACCCACTCAAACCCCACAAAAAGATAACAAACAGCCAATCTGCATGCACGAACGATGTTCACATAGATTTTATCCTACCACTGCATCATGTAAGCATACAGTGATGGTGAAACATACAGAGACCACCTTTCAACACTTGCTCTAGCTCTGACTCTTTTCTGAAGATCAGGGTCTCAAAACGCAGATTTCCTGTGCTGCTAAAGCACAAGAAATCTCTCTGCTTCAGTATGCCTCATTCTCCTGAGAACTGCTCTAAGTTATTCACATCAAAGAAGGGCAAAAAATGTTTGCTTCAGCCTGAATGTTTCCCACAAAAAAAGTTCAATGCTTCCAACACTAGAAAAAAAGATACTTTCTGCTCAAACTTTTCCTAGGATTCATCAGTAATGTGTTAACCTTGAATTTCGAGGAAGAGGCTTAAAAGTCTAGCAAGAGGAAAGCATTCAAAGCAGGGAGCAAGCCACGGAAAAAGCAAGTCAACTTGACCAAATCTGGCAAATTGTAAAATCTTCAGCTTCATATGCAGTAGATACTAAACTTTGGCAGCTACAGTCTGTGAAGACCGTGGGCACACAGTGGAGCTTGAGGAGGCGCAGCTGTGGCCTAGCTTTGCCCAAGACAAGAGGGCCATCTCCCACAGAGCCAGAAGATCCTCCCCAAGGACAGCGCTCCTGCAGGCATCACGCAGCAGTCAGCTCTCGTGCGGAAAGGAAGCGAGAACGAAACACTTCTCATGTGTCAGCACCTTCCACTGCTCAAACACTGCTCTACAGCGTTGTGTAACACCAGGTATTAGGAAAAGCAAAAACTGACATCTCAAATTTGGCTTTCAAAATTGAAGCTTTCCTTCAGTATTTTCCCTAAAAGAGATGACTAAAGCAGTTTGTGCAACAGATTGTGAAAATAAATTCATTAAAATTTCAGAAGTGCTCCGTTACTGCAGCGACGAAATAACGTGGTAAAAGTGCCACACAAAACTCATTAACTGCTTTTACAGTAGACTTCCAGTAAATGAAGTAAAAATGCTAAAGCCAATGAGGACAGAATAAGAAAAAACCTGCTTATTATAGAATCAGGCATTGTGCATTTATGCTGAATGAATTGTGACTACAGTACATTATTCTATAATTAAAGACTATCATAAGTCGTGCATTAAAGGAGAGTTGACATCAAGATGATAAAATTTAAAATAAAATTTTAAAAAAACTTGAGTGCTCAGTTTTGCATTTAAAAGACATGAAATCTAAAAGACATTCTTAAGGTTCTAGTGCAAACATAGTTGCGCATCTGAACGTGTTTGAGCAGTGGAAGGCGCTGACACGTGACAGGCGTTTCATCCTCACTTCCTTTCCACAGCCTGTGCTGCAGAGTGCACTAGAGGCAACTGCTGAGTTCAACACCCTTGTGCTAAAGGGGATGTCTGTAGGAGTGCTGTGCCTAGACTGGATCGGGGGGAGGTGGCCCTCTTGTCCTGGACAAAGCTAGGACAACTGCCACACACTCAGCAGAGCCTCCTCAAGCTCCACTGTCTGGAGTGTGGGATGGCTGGCCATGCTTCACAGCTGAGCTCCATCAATCCCTTGTGTGCACTGCATGCAGACTTTGAGGAGCACCAGCACCTCAAAGAGAGGAACTAGACATCTACATTTGGTTCAGCACTCCATCACAGGAAACGAGCATAAAGCAGAGCACAGATATGACATACTGTACACTGTGAGCCACTGCAGTGTTCCCAACTATACAGAGCTTCTTGAAACAAAGCTAAGGCAAACCTGTGTCCTCTGTTGTAGCTCAGAGTAATGAGGACAGCTATAGCTAAGGCTGGGTCGTTGTGTGCTAGGACACGGCAGAGAGCAGAGGACAGAATCTGCTATACTGACAATGAATGCTGATTTCCTACCATCACTATAAACAAAAACATTCTCTTTCTATGAACATTCAATATAATTTAACAGGAGGTATCATTTATCATATGAAACACCTATCAAGACTAGAGTAGCTTGCATTCACCTGTGCTGCCTCACCCAGCAAAAAGCAAGCCATGCCCTCACCACCAACTTTCTTACTCACACAGTTCTGCAACATTCCAGCTTCCTGTTAAACAGGTAACTCACTCAGTGGACTGATGAATCACACAGATACTAGTACCAATTACACACAGACATACCATGGACCAATAACTCTTCTTTATCACCCATGACCATGCCTTTGTTATCAAGGTCGTTCAAATACGGATGATGAAGGCTGATGAAGTACATTAAAACTGAATGTGAGTGAAATATAGGTACCAGCAGGCTTGGTAAACAGCTTAAGGAGTTTGCATTCACTGTGCCACCTCACTTTGATATTTCAGCCTGTAGATAAGGAGCGTTCCTGGATTCTGGGTTAAAGCCAAGCTCCCACAAAGCAGTGTCTGTGCTATGCTTCCTACAGTCACCAACTGGCTCAGAGATTCTGTCCCAGGCTCTGAATTTGGATTGTGCCAGGTCTGTGACATTGCTTCACATGAGCTGCCAATTAGTCTTTGGTTAACGTCTTCCCCGGCTTGCCAAGGAATGGGAAGTTTGGCAACAGCCAACACTAGCCAGGCCCAATAGGTTCAGTGTAGGTTTCTGTAGTGTCAGTCTCACTGTTCCATGTTTTATAAAGGAAAGGAAAATTCCATTCCTTGCGGGAAGCTTAGAGCTTACAGATACGAAAGCACATGCAAATGCTGCTTGCTATGTGTTTTTCCCCAAAGCATTCTCCATTACTGACAGAAATTAATCAGTCAAGCACTGGAAATAATAAGAATACTCCAGTGTTTGCTAGCTTGACACTGGATGAAGAGGAAGCCTCTCCCGCTTCCCTTTGCCTTCCCTACTGCTCTACTGTCTCAATCACTTACCTCATTCTGTACTAACTCCTGCTTTTTTTACGGTATTTTTCCCCTGGTGTGCTGCACTACGGACAGACAATGCCATCTTGCCCAACTCACAAGACTTTTAGAGAAAGCTCTGTTGGTAGGGAAGGCTGAGAAGAGCAGTTCAAAAATGAAATCTAAACTTACACTACACCAGATCCAAATTAACAAGGACTGACAAGTCAGTGCTTTCTGCCTCAGCCCCCTTTCTCTGCAAAAACTCCACTGACAGAGAAAGCAGAAGAGAGACAGAGATTATATCAGTGCTGTACATAAGACAAGATTGCTTTTGGCTTGCAAGATGTGCAAGGACAATACCGCTTTTGCTGCCATCACATTTTATAGATAATCACCACAAAATGAAGCGCTTCTGATAAACCTTAGTTCTTCTCTCAGCCAATCCTAAACAAATCACTATGTACTATATAATGTGCATTCTCAGCTTCCAGAAATACTATATTAAACTTCGTCACACTGTAACAATTTAATCAAACTGATTCACTTTAACACATTCTATTTATAAGAAACCTTGGATGTGAGTGAAGAGGTTCTATTTTGTCTATGATACCTGTTTTGTCTACCACCTGCTCAGTAAAAAAAAATGCAGCTCCAAACCATTCCAACAGGGTTACGAGTGACAGAACCCAAAAATATTCATGGACATGCTAAATTCCCAAACTATTGCCACAGCTACTGTGTTTATCCCTTTCCAGACTGGCATGGGTTTTCACAAATCAATCTTCAACTCTGCTGAGTTGACGATAACCTGAGAAAAATCTGCTTAAGCAT
Source organism: Penelope pileata (assembly GCA_013396635.1). NCBI lineage: Eukaryota > Metazoa > Chordata > Aves > Galliformes > Cracidae > Penelope > Penelope pileata. Next base: position 730,775 of record WBMW01001028.1, on the reverse strand, counting down.
GCCTTCTTTAAAGACAAACACATCCCCTGATGATGAGGAGCCATCGTTACTTCATTTCCCGATTTCCCAGTGTAATAAACGTTACAAGGAGGTCTGAACCATAGAAGCACACATACAGACAAACATCTATAATATACCTAATCCAACAGGTTCGCAAGAAAAAAATTACAATAGGGTTCTTTGAATTTTAAACCACATGCTTACACGTAGTTTAAAATATGAAGAATGAAAACTAACAGAGTGGACTTGATTCAAAAGAGAAGAATCTTGTAACCCCTAAGTCCCTACATCAGATGTATCAAGGATGAGAAAGTCTTGACTGATAAGACATTTAATTGCCTTTCAACTGATTAGCTGACTTGACTAATGCCCAACTCACTTCCTACTAGACTACATTACTAATGAACAGTCACCACTAAAACTGATACTGCTGATGTCTGGATGTACTCCACCACTTGAGTGTACAGAGGAGAACAAGCCATCTTCAAATGGAGGGAGGTCTCCCAATTCTGAGTTGTGGTCCAATAACAGAGCAACCCAGAATCACCTACTGCTGCTCATCTCGTTTGTTCAGTACACTGGACTATTGTTATAAATCAATTTATTCACTTTTCAATCTTGAAATTCCATTAAAACTAGTTGTACCATGAGTAGCAAACTAACAAAGGCTGGTGTCTACTGGACTGGTATCCTACAGTCCTGCACCCTCCTCAAATTAACGACAGCTTGCCACTGTGCTCTACAAGCTTGTGCCATAATCCCTCCGGTCCCTCTCACACTTCCACATCCCTTATCGGGGGTTTCTCTCCTCCACCCAGAGGCTGATGTTTGTGGAATTTTAAAGAACTCTTGATTAAAACTTTGAGATGCTTATCTCCCTGTCAAAGTCAGCTGAAATCTACCAAAGTTTAAAATTAAATTGACAGAGTGATTACACAATCTTTCTTTCCTTTGAAAGTAGGCTAAAAACCCATTAACAGTCTTACTTATGTCATCCCTTCATTCCCATTCTTAATTTAAAAATAACAATTCTGTTCTACTGCATTAGCTTACATAACCCACGCCTGAGCTGAAATACTTGAAACTTTCACACCATATTTATTAAGCATACATGCCTATGTATGTCCATGTTAAGGTGCTCACTATTATCAAAAGTAATAGTGAGGAGATAGGTGAAACCAAACAAGCATCCCTGATGGCTATCCCTCAGAGTTTCTGGACTGGTATCATTGCAGGCAAGAACTGTGCTGCTTTTTCTCTAGCAAGCTGTCAGCCGTTCTCATGGTTACTGATCTAGGAATTTGCAATGACAGGTCACAGTTATGAGAACAAGTAGATTTATTTGGCATGTTTCTCTCTAGCAAATAACATTATCCTAATGAAAAGGATAAGAGACTGCTGCACATTATCATGCTGTTTATTCTCTGCGAAAACCACTTTTTAAAGTCTCTCTCTGTCCCAGCAAAGAAGGTGCAAACCAGAGTCACATAGTTCTTAGAACTGCTCACTCACAGAATAAAGACAAATACACACCTCTTGCACTCACTCCATTACTACAAATGGACCAGTGGAGCCTTCTCTGAAAGACTCAACTGCGTCTATAAACTTTCCAAATGGTGGGAAGCAGGGGTAGAAAAAGTACACCTCCCATCTAAATGCAAGGTGAGGCAGCAATGTTAACTGTTGTCGCATGGTAAGATCTAGTCTGTTGATTTGTTACTTAAAAAATAACCAGTATGTTTGGATTAAGTGAACTGCCAAGATTTCTGAAGCTCCAGATAGGACATTACACAAATTACACATACAGTGATACATGCAGTTGGTTTCCAGTAAACCACAAGCTCAGCTCACCCGATAGCAGCAGAACAGGCCTCTCTCACACTTCAAGCCATTTGCTGCCAGAGAAACCTTCCTCCAGGAGAGCCATGGCAGTCCCGTTTCCAAAGCCACTATTAATTACCGCAAAATAAAGTGTGGAATCTGTGATGAGGAAGGGGAATACCTACCCGCTGACTTATTCTCAAACATTGACCTGCCTAGATGGGAACAATGTTTAGTCCCTACAGAGCCAGGCTGGAACTGCACTGTAATCATCAGCCATTAGTCCCAAGAAATTCACTGCTCCAACATGGGCCCTAGCACTCCTGAGACATACCCATACCGCACTCAGTAAGACGCATAAAGGTAAGGCTGTCACGATGTGCCAATTCCTCCATGCCAGAACACTTCATGAAACATTTAACTGAGTCACTCACGCCCTCGGACAGCTCCTTGTCTGCCCAGAGAGCTGCCAGGAAGAGAGTCTTCCAAGGTGCACAGTCGGGAACAGCACTGCACAATGCTTACTGCCCCAGGATTTAAGGCCTGGTGACTTGCAGGCAGCAAGCCCTGCGCGCACACTAAGGGCCTGCACAGGGAGCTCAAGGGCCCACAAAATTTTGAAGATTCACCTGAGTATCGACTTCCAGGTCAACAGTAAAGAGGCCTTTAGCCAAGAAGCCTGGGAGGGCTTTCTTCAGCTTAGGTCTCAAGTTGCAGATGGAAGCCTTGAAGCTCTGATAACAGGAACACTATCAGAACTTCTGCTCCCGCAGTTGAAGACATGGGCAAGTTTCCAAGGTTCCTGTGAAGCACTGGGGACTCTGGCAGGCTTGATAGCTCAGCAGCAGTCCTGCGAGCCCTGGTCTGAGCTAGTCAAAATGTGCCAGCCTCCATATTTTTAACATTTCCAAAGAAAAGTCGGAGGAAATTCTAATACAAGGGAAACTTCCAAATGACACAATTTTCCATGAATTAGGGAGCACCAACTTTGGCTCACCTCCAATTTCAATTTCCCACAGAAAATCTCTAACCTGTGTTCCAACCTGAAAATAAATCTTCATCTTTTGAAACATGTATATTAAAAAATATAAATAAGATGTGCAAGTTTACCTTCAAAATACAAAAATATCCCTCGTTATCCTAAAATTTCTAGTTATTTTCGTATGTACACGCCTGCCTTGAGTCCAGAGCCTCCCATTTAAAACACACAGACTTACTCATCCTGCCTCAAAACTTAACTAGCAGAAACAATACATCCCGTAAAGTTGAATCTACAGAGGTTCAAAGCATATACTTGTACTCAGTAGGCTATTTACTCACTCTTTCTTTACTGAAACAGTATCTCTAGAGACTGGACAGCTGAGCATACAGCCGGCTAGTTTCAGAGTACTGCCCAGTACCAAAAAACAACAGAGGCAAAAACCAGCCTGTCCTGGCCACCTCCAGGAACCAACAAGCCCAGGGGCAGCCACTGGAGATGAAGGGCAGTGTGTATTACCAAAGGGAAAAGAGAAAATTGCTGGTATCCGAGTTCTCTGTGGGTAATACAGCAAGGAAGGGAGGGATGAACGACAAAAGTATGCACTGAACAGGTGTAAGGTTCAGCTCAATTTATTAGGCAGCATCGAAGTTTTTGATAATTAATGCCCCTTTTTTAAGAGTCCTAGGTACAAGTCCCAGCCCCAGGTTGCCAGCCTGCCGCACAGGTGGTAACGAGACACAGAAGGTCCATCAGGCTGTTGGTGGGCAGTTTATCCATCTTCCCCTACAGGTGTGGAAAATTAACTTGACCGTTAAAGACATTTTCCCAGGTGAGTGAATACTTTACTGACGAACCATTAAAGAATACTGAAGCTGCACTGAACTTCGGAAAGCTGCAAAAAGCTTTATAAAAAAACTGAGTTCTTATAACACCATTAAAGCTCTTGGATTTCCCAGGCAATTAAATAAGACATTCTCTCAGTTTAAAATATTTGTTACATGGCTATTTATATTCTTCTGTAAATAATCCATAAAGACTTTTTTTTTTTACTTCTATATTTTTCTTTTCTTCTAACTGAAAGGCGGATAGAACCTTTTCCAGTTTTGCACAGTACCTAAAAACTTCCAATTTAAAACAAATTAATGCCATTCACATCCACTTACGCTGTGTGCTTTTGCTGCACGTGTGTAGGACTATAGAGAAAAACGCAGTTCCAATGAATGATTTACAACTCAACACTATGCAATATCAACACTTTCTGAGATGCAGAAGCAGCCTTCAAGGCAGCACAGTTTCTCACCTGAAGAACTGTGTTTGCTTTATTCCATGTTCATAGACAAGTTAGCAGATGCTACAATGCCATCCCAAAGTTCTCTGTATTTATTGCTCAAGTGTTCCCATTAAACTCTCGCTCCTATGTACCATGCATACAGCTCAGGTTTACCTCCACACAGTCCATGATCTCTCCCACTCACCCAGTGGGATAGCAGGGATGCTGAGTCAAAGGATCCAACAGTTCTTTTCCATCTTTAATTTCTATTCTGCTACTTTCACTAAATCCCTGCTAGCACAGCATATCGTTCAGAAAAGAAAGGCAAATGGTGACACAGGAGTAGTTATATCCCTCCATACATCAGTTCCTATCTCAGGACAGAAAGTACAAACTAAGTAGTGTCATTACTGGTTTCTTGGAATGTAATATGACAAAGTACAAAAGTTTTTTTCCCCCCAAGTTGATGCAAACAAAGCCAGTATTGCGCACGGCATTTTAGCTCCTGTACTATGTGTTCTCTAAAGTAGCAAACCCATAATTACCATGAGAAAGGTCCAGCTGGAGGTATCACCTACAACCAGCATTACTTCTTGCACATATATATTTTTCAAAACATATGTTCTGCTTGAAAACAATTCAGTGCCAGTGAGTTGGCAGTAGAACAACCGAATAACAATTTAAGTTATTGTCTCAATAAAGGTAGGAGGAGGAATTTGCTAAAGCAACATATTTCATTTACAAAACCTCAAGAAGCACATTATATTGAGTCAGGCAAATGTATGTTAATGATCATGAAAAGAACCCTACATACACGGTCTTTAAAGTGCACTTCATGGATGAAAGCTGCCAAATTACAGAGGGGATTTGCTAAGAATGCGCTGCTGCCAGCACGGACAAAAGCATGCATTCTACCCATTCCAAGCTCCTCCCCATCTCCTGTCATGCTCACAGCAAGAAGCAGCTCAAAAATTGACAGCCACAGACTCCAGGATTGGAGGAGACAAAAAATAAAATAACCCTGCTGGTAAATGCCTGGAAAAATGTTATCCTGAAGATCTAACAAAAGAGGTTANATATAAAAAAAAAGGTTAAAAAAAAAAAAAAAAGAAAGAAAGAAAGAAAGAAGGAAAGAAAGCAAGCCATGAGCAAAAAACACCCCCTAAAATTCTTGGGACAGCAAGCACAGTTTCACAGGAAACCAGGCACACCTGATGGGGTTTCAGACAGGCCAACATCAAGGAGCGTTTTGCAACAGGAGCAGCAGGCTGCGCGGCGTGCTGCTGAGCCGCTAACCCACAGCGAGAGCTGCCCAGAGTTCATGTGGAGGGGGAAAGCTGTTTCCCCCGGCGGGGTCACAAGCCTCGGTCCGAGCGGGGGTGCTCGATGCCCCCGGGCACTGCTGGGCGAGCCCCGCGCTGGGCACTGTTCAGCAGCAGCAACAGCCGCCTCCTGCTGCTTTTCTTTTTGTTTCGCCCTCCTTCCCCGCCACGGGGCCACGGCCCCCAGCCGCCCCCTACCTGGTGGGAGTCCTCGCCGCGCTCCAGGTGCACGATGCCCTGGCTCCTGCACTCCGTGTCGCTCAGCACGTCGTCCTCCGAGTCCTCGAGGAGGGACGAGGAGCCCGTGGAGGACAGCGAGGAGGTGGACAGCCGGCGGGACTGCAGGCGCAGCGCGCTGTCCGTGCGCAGCCAGCCGCTCTCGGGCCCCGCCGCCGGCG
>WBMW01001028.1:640980-713337 GCA_013396635.1 Penelope pileata | reverse complement strand
CTCTTTCTTTCTAACTGGAGGAAATGTGTGCTTAAGGGCACAACTAATGACATGGTCTCCATTGCTGACATACATCAATCAACTATAGGATCTGTCATACCTTCAAAGAAAGTATGGTGTCAAGTTTGTGATCACTTATCCCAAGAGGGAATGTGTGTGAATATCCATTGGGAGAGTTCTCCCTTATTTCCTCACTGCAAACAGGAAGACTTGTAGGAAAGCTGCAAGTTAGACATTGCAAGATTTTTTGCTTCTCTTCCTTTCCCACCTTAGCTTCATCTTTTATCCAAGCTTGAATGTTCATTAATACTTGCAAATTCTTTCAACTCTTCTAAAAATCCTGTGAGATGACTTTATATTAATATACCAAAGCAGTGTCAAATGGCTTTTTATTTATTGTTGTCTAATAGCTTGTGGCCTATGTCATGATTGAACAGCCCTGAGTGTTGTGGATTTTTTTGAAAACAGATGTTACTGAGAAGGATGAACAAATTGATGTGTCAACTCACTACAGTTTATTACAGTAATTAGAAATAAAGCATTGCAATGGTTATATCATGGACAAATGTAATGATAAATCAGAAGATAAATGATAGCATCCCTCTACCCTTTCTAGTGTATTTTGAGACTTGAGCCCTTCTCCCCACCATGCTGCTTCCACCCCTGCTCCCAGGTGCAAGCACCCACCTTCCTCCCAGGAAAATGTCACATAGGGTTAGTGCCAAAATGGAAGAAGGTCCCTGGAGGTTCTTCTCTAGGCAAAGAGAGGAGGGAGCTAGCTCAGCTTAGAGTCTCTATTCTGGATATTACACCTATAGGGAGGAGAGCTCAATAAATGTGTCTCCCTGGTCATCAAGAGGTAATTGTTTTCCCACTTTCACCATAAAGTGTACAGGCGTCTTGTAGTTTTTGCAGGCCACTTAGGACAAAGTGCAGAGCCTTCACCAACTTCTATTACATTGCAGTACCAAGAGTTCTAAGTCCTTTCATTGCAGAACTTACAATGCTATTTAGTGAAATGAGCCCTGTGGTTCACCTGGGGAATAAGCAAGGTGGCACAGTCTCCACTGACAACATAACGGAAGTCACCATTGTTTTCAGTAACTCTGAAATATTGCAAAGCTCTTGTCTGCTCCTGCCCCACTGCAAAGCAGCTCTTGGGAGGGAGAAGATGTTGTGGATTATTTGCAGGCTCAAAGATGAAAATGTAGTGAGCTAGGCTAAGCATGAAAAGAGGCCTGCAGGAGAATGCGTTAACAACCTTTATAGGTAATGGTAATTTTTTTCTATTTTTCAGCAGATAAACCTCCACTGAAGTACCATACTCAGTCCCCAAGGCTCATAGTCTCCAGCAGGCACAAACGTGAAAAGCCCAGACACCATCATCCCTTTGCTGACTGGCCAATTAGTTAGTTGCTACATGCTTTTGAAGACCAGGTCTGAGACACATTTCCACTATGATTTTAGATTCTGCACCACCTCCATTGTACAGTCTAGAAGGTACCTCTAACTTCTCTAAGAAAGATTTTTCAGACTTCCTCTCTCAGATCAGACCATAATACTCACAAAGGTGGTAAAAAGAAGACTTTGAAGAGATATAAGGGAAGCCCTACCTGGACTGCTGCTAACTATGCTGCTTGAGGGAAGAAGCTGGCAGGTTGTGATAAGAGCACTGCCAGAGGAATATAAATCAGGCCTTAAGCTCTGTGTAACACAGCTTCAAATATCTGAAGTTATTTGCTTCTTTCCTACAGGATCAATGCTTGAGTCTTTTATCGATGAAGTGGTTTGAAGCTGAAGTAGATTATATATTGCTTTGTGTCTTTTTTCTAACTAAAAAAAAATACTTTATATAAAAAATTGTTGTAAAATACTCATTGTGAAAAACAACATTTTTCATCCTTCTCTTTTACCAACAGACTAAAATCTATCTTCTGTAAACAGTCTTCATGAAGCAAACATATCTCAATACCGATCATCAGAAAGAAAGTATTTTCATATAGGTGAAGTGCTGTACTACAGGTCATGGCAGGGATTTGTTATAAGAGTGCATAGGATGAATAAAACCATGTCTCCAAACACAAATAAAATCTCATCAGCAGTCATCTACCCATCTATCAAGCACCTGTGAGGACAAGTTCAGCTCACTTTGTACAAATGAAAATTTTCTTCTTTTTTTAACCTTTAGCATTTCAGAGAAAATCCTCATATTTCATAGTATAGTTGAACAAGAGAAAATCCATTTGATACAATTTTTTGATCTTCTCAATTTGTTCTGAGCTCAATTGTCTGAGGTACTCCACAGTGATATCACCATTAGTTCGTTTATCCGAGCCATACTTCTTCAAGCTGGGGTATTGCAGGCTCTTTGGTGCACCAATTGCCTTCAGAACGCGCTCAGAATCTAACCCGAGAGTTTCGTACTTGCCCAGAATATCATAGCGAATGTTGCAAGGATCACACAGCAGAAACATAGGTTTCCAGTGAATGTCAAGAGCATTTGGTGGGTTTGCTATAATGAAGCTGACAAACTCCTGGAAACTCACTTTTTCAGAAGAATTTTTGTTTTTCCTGAACATTGCCCTAATCACATTAGCAACAGCGGTACTGTAGTATGGCTCAGGGTGCAGAAACTTGTCTCTGTAGGCTGACACCAGACGTTCCAAGGGATGTCTGGTGAACATCACTTTGGTGTAATTGTTCAGAATTTCCTCTTGTTTGTCGGGAGGGTAAGCAGTCAACCTTTTGATCATTGAGGTTTGGTGAATGTGCTCATGCTCAATTTCAGAAGCTTCCATATTCAAGCCTGTTTGGAGAATAAAAATAATTCTCTTCCAGTTGGAGCAGCCTACCTTGGGCACCTCGCAATAGGTAAATTTATGTTTGTGCTCCACAAAAATCTGGCGTGCAACACGAGAATCCAGTTCATTTCTTAATTTAAGAAGGTTGTTCTTCTGGCAGACAGAAGCCAGCGTGTTTTTGCGATCATTTTGAATCAACAACCAATCTTTAGCTGGAACAGGAAAATAACCTGCAACAAAGGAAGAAGTTTAAACTGTTAGTGTGAAATAGATAACTCTTTGTCTATGTCCCTGCATACAAAAACAAATAAGGATGCTAAAATCAATCTTTTCTTTGCTGTCATCTGATTTCACTACAGCAAACAAGAAAAAAAATAACCTGCTTAGCGGAAAATTCATTAAAATGAAAACTGTCAACATGTTAGCAATATTACTCAAAGGAGGACAGGTGTTCAAACACTTCTAATATCAAATGCTCTTCTCATACATTACTAAGACAGTTATCGCAGTGACACATCGGATATTTTCTTAGCAGTTTTTGTTACTTGGGCTTCATAATTTCTTTCTAACACATTTGGGAAGGGTAGACTTTCTTCTATAAACCGTTATGTTGGTAAATTCTTTACTCACCCATTAGATTTTCTTGTAGACAGAAAAATCCAAAAAGAAATATCCCAAAAATAAAATTTGGGAGAAGGAAAACTAATGCCTTCTGTTTCATATTATTTTCCCAGGGAGGAGGACGAAAGGATCTCTATACTGGAAATCTGCCTTTTTGTCAACAAAGAAACATAGTACAGGTTAGATTTCATAGGACTGATACAACAAAGATGGCATGGTATTTTCTTACAGAGCTTAATATGAACAACATGAACAAATCTGTAGTCACATATATTAACTATTTATTAGTGTCTACATTAAAATGTTAAAATATTCATTCAAATGAATGCAGTATATTTACACGCTATGGCATTTAGCCAATATTTTTGCATTTTCTTGGTTGCAAAAGACCATTGCAAAGACTACAAGAAAACAGAGCGGTTGATCTTTGCTTTTAACATTTTCTTCATGTCAATTCTCCCTGCACCATGTGATCTATTGACTTCTTATGCATCAAGTAGTGTTTTCAAAGCCAGCTGAAGTCAGTCAGATTGATCATTGATCTCACCAGGTCCAAGACTGATCCCATTTATTCTTTTTCAGAAGTAGTTTAAAGACCATTTTACACCATGCAGCAGCTGAAATAAATGAGACAAAATCCTGTACAGGGACTCCTTGATACAGTGTGCTTAGGAGAATGAGGTTGGGCTTCAGTTACCTGACACGCTGAAGCCTCAAGGTAGTCGTTATCATACTTACCGCAGGAATGAGAAAATTAACTAAATTAATTTACCCTATTTAGATATTTGTATCATGTATATATGTTCAATGACTGTTACAGAATACAGGATCTACCAGAAGGAACACTTTGTGTTGAAACATGTCAGTAAGTCACCGGAGGCAAAAGGGAAAGAGTTACATCCTTAAAGCAAGAAGCCGTTCATGTGCTAGGTTATTCCTCTTCTAAGATACTTGTATTTTTGTGGAAGCAAAAGAACTCTTATTTTCATTCAGGAGAAAGGCCAGACAGTAAGGAGGAATAGAAAGAGCTCCAAGGTGACAGACTAAATCTGTCTGGACCACTTGGAAATCTTCAAAATGCAGATTGGTTGTAATAGCTAACATCCTCCACCAAGAAGTAAGTGAGGTCAATATGATAATTCTGATAAACTACCTGAAGTCCGAAGTCTGCTTTTCAAGGCGTTTTCTGATGGACAATCCCAGTACGGAGTTCTGTGTAATGTAAGCTTTCTAACAATTCAAATAATCTAAGAACCTGAGGCATAAAAAGGAAAGAAAATTGTGAGAGCCGTTTTGTTAGAAAAGGGATAAATCACCTGGAAAAGAAAATAAAAAAATTTTAAAAAAAATCCATACATTTGCAATAAATACATTCACAGAGTCGGTAGATCAGATAAACTTTTTCTATTTCTGCACTTATGTCTTTTACAAATATTTGTAATTGTGTTGTCTATTTTAGATGCAATGAGTGAATACTTTTGTTCGCATTTTTCCTCACCCAGCCTTGAATTAAGCATGATTTAAGGTAAGTGGGTAACTAGTAGGCATTCCTCAGAAAGGTGTGGCGAATCTATCAACACAACATTTCTATAACAGATAGTACAGCTCCAATGTTCCCAAAGGGTAGCAGGACGGGCCCCCACAGGCAAGGTGGAAAGATAGTACCATAGGATGCAAAAAATGTAGAAATGCCTTCTAGTAAAAAGTAACAACAAGGAGTCAGAGATCTAAATGTCTCTCTGGAACTAACACATCCCACAAGAGAGGAGAGTATACTAAAAACTAAATAAAGAGCATTAATCTGCTCTGTTCTCATTACACATAATAGTGTTTTTTTGTTTCATTTTCAATGAACAGCAAAACATTTTCTAGATAACAGCCTTACACTAAACTATTGGTTTTAGCTTGTTCTTCAGATCACATCATTAAAGATCACCATACCTATCTACTGTCTGATGTTTTCAACTCTGCATGTCTCACTGGAGTCTGCAGATTTAATTAGAAATTATTTTATGTTTTTTTCTTGGATATTAATGAACAGTAAAGAAGGTAGTAAGAATGATCCTCACAGAACCAGTTCTTGCAGAGCTCTTTCAGAAGCATTTCTATCAGATGATGTGACTGAGGCCTGTCAGTTGACAATCATTTAATTCCTTAAATGTGTCCAGCTAACTTTATAGCTTTGGAGTTTGGCCAAGACATGCTGCCAAGACAAATGCTTTATACAATTGTAAATCTACTATAACAATGTCATTGCTTAAACAACCAAACGAAACAAAAATAGTAAGTCAGATTAGTGAGATCCATTTCCTATAACATAATACAAAGTTTGTATGAGAGAGCAACCAGAGCAATTGGTCAAGACAAGAGTGCTAGCAAATGGGGAACAGATTACAGGAGAAAGCAGTGCTAATCATCGCATGTGTATGCGAGATGGGAAAAAGTCCCAAAGTCCTCAAAAAAACATATATTTGTCATGTTTTTGGCTGGGATAGAGTTAATTTTCTTCACGGAAGCTTGTACGATGCTGTGTTTCGGATTTTTGATTAAAATAGCAGTGGTAACACGCTGATGTTTTCAATTGCTGTTGCAGAGCAGTGCTTGTACAGAATCAAGGACTTTTCTACTTCTTGTTCTGTTCCACCAGCAAGCAGGCTGCAAATGCACAAGTAGCTGAGAGGAAACACAGCTAGGACAGCTGACCCAGACTAACCAAAGACATAATCCATACCATATGGTGTCATGCTCAGCAATAAATGTTGGGCTAAGGAAGGAGGAAGAGAGGGGATGTTCAGAGTGATGGCATTTGTCTTCCCAAGAAACAATTACGTGTGATGAGCCTGCCCTTCCTGGAAGTGGCTGAACTTCTGCCTGTCAATAAGAAGTAGTGAATTAATTCCTTGTTTTGCTTTGCATGGGTGCACGGCTTTTCCTTTACCAGTAAACTGTCTTTATCTCAAGCCATGAGATCTCACACTTTTCCTTTTCTGGTTCCCTTTCCCATTGTATTTGGGGACAGCAAGCGAGCGGCTGTGTGGTGCTGAGCTGTCTGTTGGGTTAAACCACAACATTACTGAATTCCAACCTTCTTCGCATTGCTGATAATTCTACCATCTCTTCCTACTAATCCACTGTTAAGATTTTCTTTGTGATATATACACAACTCATAACTGAACCAAAAAAATTATGTCAAGTTGTTCATAATTTGGCTCTTAATTCTGCTGGCCATACAACATTATTTCAGTCCTTCTTTTTCCTTCAAGGATTTCACAAATTTCTGCATGTAATTTATACCAACTACTTCCAACATCTCCCTTTTTTACATGGTATACTGGGTATGGAAGACAAGGTTGGCAACCTACTTCACATCCCTGCCAGGCTCATTCATTTGACCCAGCAGAGCTCTGTCTCAACGCTGAGATCATATTTTTGCAGGGCTCTCAAAAGTGTTGTATGCCCATGTTGCCAAATGTATTTGTCATTAAACTGTTTTCTCTTGGCTCATTTATCTTATTTTGTGATACTAGATCTTCTGAAAGCTTCTCATATATCTGTTAGGGGTCTGGACTTTAAATGCTCATACTGTATGCAGCTACACAACAACCACCTGCACCTATCCAACCACCAACTTTGTTTCTGCAATGAGTTCCTTTTCCCCTGACCCAAATGAGGTCTGATGTAGAATCATTAGTACTCTTACAACTGGGAAATGGTCCAAAGACTATGTTTTCATTTAAAGACCATGTGAATACGTGACCTAGCACATCACGCTCAGATTGGAGTTCTCCCTCCTGCCATGCAGGCTTATTCTTCATGCAGGTACTGAAGGAGTAGATTGTGTTGCCTATAACAGGTATCACTGGTACCCCATTCTGTCCTTGATTCGTAATAGCATTTCCTAATCATTGTCCTGGAACTGAGAAACTATTTTAATTGGTGGTGCATTTCAACAGTGGTGACAGTGATGGCAGGTCACCTTCACTGGTGCGGATTTGTACAAGCATGGCATGCAGACTCTTGCTCATTGTTAGCTAAAATGCGTAGGAGTGGTGACTATGTTGAAAAAGAGTGTTTTGTAGCTGAGATTTTGCTCTATCAGGTAGTGTTATTGTGCTCTTTGTATCTGCTGTAGTTTCAACGGAAATAAATAGGAGGCATTACTTTCAGAGCAACCTACGTATTTTTAAACTATCTGTATGTCTATGTGTCCATGTATACACACATATACATATAGTTTAAAAACATATTAATAATAGTTACAGTGGTGTATTATTTGCTCCAAGTAAACTAACCAAGTAGGTTGATAAGGATTTAAAGTCTCCAGGTGACAAACACACAAAGGCGTCTCAAGCTAGCCTTTTGGCAAAGGCAGACCTCGGTCACAGCTGAGCATACGGGTGATCTTCTGCACTCTATCTGATGATAAGTGGGACTTTCCAGATTAAAAGAATGAAAAGGCAAGAATACTTACATGTGTTCCTGACAGATTTGAAGCCACAGGTGAAGAAAGGTACCAGTAGGGCAGGTCAGTGGAAGGCAGGAAAAATCTCTGCAAACAGAGAACATTCTCAGCAATTGGGCCACCCTCTCTACTTAACCCCCGCTAATCCCTTCGAAAAGACAATTGCAAATACACACATACCTATGTGCGCGTAGGTGCATAGCAGGTGAGGAGGGGATGATGCATAACAAACGAACAGGAAAAAAAAGCTTTGTTGGACACAGTTCTGAGTAAGTCCCTCAATCATCCAAATCTACAGCCTCCCCATTCCCACTGAACTTGTTATGGATGGACAGCAGGAAGGGAGAGCCGAACAACAGGAGTCTCTGCAGGTAGGCTTCCTTGTTCCATGAAGTGGAAAATCATTAGTGGATGAGGAAATTTTAGCAGGCTGCAAACAGGCAAGGGCTCATTGCATGAAGAACAATCTGATCTGGGTCGTTTTGCTGATAAGTCAGGGGCTGGCATAATCTCACTTGGAGTGGCAAGGACTGAAAGGCATTAGAATTCTAGCACCGTCTTCACAGCCCTTCTTTGGACACTCTCCAATAGTTTTATGTCCTTATATTGTGGCACCCAAACCTGCACAGTGCTTGAGGTGAGGCCGCAACAGCACAGAGCAGGGCAGGACAATGCCTTCCCCCAGCTGGCTGGCAGTGCTGGGCATTATCTTCTGATCAGTCATATCACTAGCTCCTGCTGCCATTAACCCTTGCTAATAAACAAATAGTTAATGCTATTTCTCCTGTTGCCTTCCTTCTTTGGAAGAAATTTTGGAAGCACCTATAAATCAAGTGTATTTTTCATCTAAAATAATTCCTTAAAATCCTCCTTTTTTGAGATGCCAAAAGCAGTCAGGCTGCCAGCATGCTAAAACTATTACCAACCACCACACAAAAGAGCAAGCAACAGGAAAAGCCAATTGGGGAATGAAAAGAACCAAAGCAAGGAGGAAAAAAGAGGACATGGAAAAAGGCAGCACAGATTTTGACAGAAAAGCTCCCAGAGAGTCAGGGAGCTGCAACCTGAGGATATGTGGAGGAACTGGGGCCATGGGAAACAGAAACACGGCTCAAAAGATGCTGTGGGAAAGGGAGGCTGAGAAAGGGAGTGGAAAAGGCACAAAGAGTAATTCAGTGAAGATGGAGAACAGAGTCAAGGAAATGCATAAAGGAACATGCAAACCAATCCAATAAACTACCATGGACTTTTAAAGAGGAATGAGATCAAATGCATTGTGGTCACAAATACACTGGAACACACACACCTTACTATAAATCTAACTTGTCTCTGGTTTCCTTTCAGCAGCTGTAGTCAAAGTTTTATCATCTTCTTATTTATGGCCACTTCCCATACACATCGTCAAGGCGCCCTGACAGACAGCTTTTCCCATAGCGATGGGCAGCTGGGAGCCAGGTGCAATAAAAAACGTGACCAACATGGCAAGGCCTTACCAGCCTACACCCTTCCCCAGAGCCTCTGAACACCAAAGACCTGGATTTGGTGGCCAGGTTCAGCCAGTAGACCAGGGAGGGCCACGGTGACATGAGCCCATGGGTGGGCCTGGTTGGGCAGGGCCCATGGCCAAGCAGGGCTCTGGGGAGCTGGAGCTTGGCCTTTCTGCGGCCTCGCTGGGACAGGGGCTGATGGCCCTGGGGTGGCTGACATGGTCCTAGGTAGGATGGGAAAGGCCCTGGGGGTGCACAAGGTTAGTCAGGGCCCTGTTTGTGCTCCTAGTACCTGGCAGATCATATGAGAACAAGATCCACCCCTTCTGCTTGGCTACCTGGTAATGGCTGTAGGGGCTTCGTATCAAAATCATTAATTCAAAATCTCACATGTATCAACTACAATACCAGCCATGGGAGAGCAACCTCTTTCTGCAACCACTTTTTCCTCTATGGCATCTAGATGAGCCTAAGAAACTGGCAAAGAAGGAACAAAAGAAGAGAGTATGGAAGAAAAGTTTAAAGATGGTGCATGCTTGATTAATGGGACACAGGGCCTCATAAAACTCCCATGTGTTTCTTATTGTATTAGTTGCCAAGTCTTTAGCTTCTTGCGTGTCTTACAGCTACCTCTTGTATTTCTCTTCTCAGTTACTGTTGGTAACAGCTATCTTTGCCTTGCCATTCAGGTCTACCCACCTCTCTCCTCCTGTATTTTCACCTCCCTGTGTAACTTGATTCACTCACTCTTGCCATTTCACATGGAATAGCACACCCAGAACTTTATTCGACAGTCCCTGATGCTTAACACACAGCCCTCAGGCAACCTCCTGACTACTGTTCATCTAGTTATATCCCCCTTGTATTCCCTCTGCCACAACTGATGATGATCATGATCTCTTTTCCTCTTTTTACAAAGTATATAAAGTGTCCCTGCTAAAATCACTTTCCTTTTTTGCTCCCATCTCCTCCAGTTGCTCCTACCATTCTAGTCTAGAATCCTCACTTTCAGGGTGCAACACCGTCTTGTCCAAAACCACACCTCTACCTCATGTCCACCAACTCTATTTTTTGTTCTCCCTCCAAGACTCCTGTACAGGAATCAGGTACAAGTCCATACACAGGCATTTGTGTGCCTACTCTTTTAAAGAAATAACCTCTTCTCATTAAATAGCCTGACACCAATTGACAAAACCGTGTGTATTAATTCATCTCTCTTTCTACACAAATCAAAGCCAATTTTTCCTTTCCTTTCAGGTCTTTTCTGTGTTTCAGGATAAGTTGTTCAGCAGAAAGGTTGTTTTAGTCTGTTTTCATGAAACACGTTTTTACATCATACACTATGACACATCAAGTATCATGTATGAAGAAGTCAGGAAACAGTAGGACTAAAGGAAGCCACAGAGATCACAAGATAAACTGCCTGTTGGCTTTAAGCATCACAATGAAGACCTGACGTTTCGGAGTATTTAACACTACAGTACACTCTAAGTTCAGAATAGTCTTGCTGATGCAGTTACAGGCATGAATGCTCAGCAGATCAGCAAATGTGGCTCCAGAGCCTGCTTGGGTACCCCAGAAAATGGAGAAGAGACCATCAGTGACAGTCTCTGAGAAGGTGGGTGCCCCACACCACGTGGGAACATTCTAGAAGACAACTCAAACTCTTACCCTAAAACTTCTTGCCTGATTCACTGCACAACTTCCTTCTTTTGCTGTAGACAGTGGGAAACTGCTGCACAGCCCTAGAGCTTCTCAAGGGCACATCCATTTCCTGTGAACTGAATGTGTCAAATTGAGTGTAATATTCTGTTTCTTAAAAAAATAAATAAAAAACAAAAAAAGCTTTGAAAAGCTACTGAATGTAGCTTTCAAATGTCTTTCAAATGTCTTACTGCAGCACCACAACAACATGCACAAAAATAATTGTCAGTGGTGAACAGTTAAGCTCCCTGACCAGTCTTGTGGTACTCACTCTGATAGAATAACCAACAGTGGCAGCAGGTTATTTTCTGAACAAACCTGGGGGTGGCAAGGATGAGACCCAAGACCATCAGAATTGTCCGCTGACAGTGACAAAATGGCAAAATTCAGGCACGTTGGATGTCATTCCTGGCACTGGTGGAGGCCAGTCCCTAGTACAGCTTCTCTCTGCTTCCCCCACTCTCTCCACCAGCATGGTCTGCCCAGAGACTACGACTTCTCATACCCCCAAATTCTACCTGCTCGCACTCCACTCCTGAGCAGCTCTCCAGCACTATGCTCCCCTCCCATTGGACAGGTATTTGTGGGCACCAGTGATTCTCCCTCAGCCACTAGCCCAGATGGGCCCCCCTTAATCCCCAGTCCCTGTTTCCAGCCCTCAAGCTTTTAACCCAGTCTCCAGCAAATCCTCACCTGACTTCCGAAAGGCATCCGTTCCCTGTCAGTTTGCAAATCCTGTTTTCCAGCTTCCCAGATTACCAGCAGATCTCATCCTGATATCAGTGTTCAGTTTTCCCCATGCAAGAGCAAGGTCTTTGCTTGCTCTCCCTGCCAAACTCCTCCCTTAATCTCCTCAGTTGGTCTCACAGCATCCCCCCCAACAGTTCTGAGCTCAGCTCATCAGATCTGTCTCTCCTTCCTCCAAGCCTCCTACACAGCCTCACTGCTTCTCGCTTCGGAGCTCTGTACTCAGCTCATCCCAGGCTCTGCTCTCCAGCACTCCAGCAAATTTAGCATCTCCCAAACTACACTGACGCATTTTCCTTTCCATTCCCTCCCACATCAGTTTTCACACTGCTTTTCAAGGCAGTTTTCTTTCCACTGATTTCATTCTTTGAATCTGTTTTGCCAGTTATTCTCAGCACTTTCCAAAAACATCTTGCTCATGCTTGCCTTGTTATTTAAACTGGGTGGCTTACTTCTCAGTTTACTTCTCAGTGCCACCTCAGTCCAGCAGAGGTTTCACTGAGAATATATAAAAGGAATCTCCTTAACCTCATTTTCTCAGTTTTTTTCCGTCACCTGCAAAGTACCTGAAATTCTTGGAGGAAATGTTACCAGAATCATTTCACATGACAGAAAAAATCAGTTTCCAAAACACTTTGTATAAAGAAGTTATAAACTATTCCTGCTGAAAGGCTTTTGAGAAATTATATTCTGATACAGATAGCCAGCAGAGAAAATTTCTGCTTAAATACTTGAAATTTGACAAAATCCTATGCAACTGTAAACTGTATTGAAATGAGGAGTCAAGATGCATATTAACCTCAACAAAGCCAGAAAATGAATGAAAGCCTCTCTCCCCTCTCTTCCCTGTACTTAGGAGAGAAAACAGAATGAAAGACAGACTTTCAAGACTCCTCTGTAGATTCACTTCATCATGGTAGGATTTCAAAAGCTAAATAATAACGTCACAGTTTATTTCTTGAGATTCTATATGTCAATTTCTAAATACATAAATAAAGGAGAAGAAGAAGAAACGATAAAACAACTCAAAGAAATTTTCCTTCGTGAAGATTTGGCTGCACTATAAAAATCATGCTAACACAAAAAGCTACTAACAATTCAATTTTACTAACCAATCAGACAACCTCAGCGGAGATTTCCACCACTCAGAGAAATGAAAAAAATAGAACAAGGTTCACAGAAAGAAAGAGCAGGCCAAAGAGACATGTTACTTAATTTCATGCCTGGGTCTGCAAAGAAAAGGGAGAAAGGTTTTAATATCCTTCTTACCTGGACTTCAGGTTCTGGCAAAGTTTCTGCATCCACACAGATGCCTTCCCAGGGGAAGCATCTGGAACATATGTATGCCTTACTAGTCTTCTTTTTGATCGAATGCCCAGCTAAAAGATGTGACTGTTTCCTTCTGAACGGTTAGGTGATCATCTCCATTTGTACACTACAAAGCAATGTGCTGTGCCTGTCTCTGGGTGTAACGAGCAGCATTTAACCACTCCCTGTGTATGGTCTACAGCAGCTGTCAGAGCCTGCCAAATTCTTCAACAGCAGCCTGCCAAGAGGCTGCCTGCTAAGCAACCAAGAGGAAGAATAGTCAGGAATATGAGGGTAAGGGTAATTTGGTATAGAGCAACTGTGATGTGATAATGTATATTATTTTAAATAAGAAACAAGAGAAACAGAAATTCAAACCCAATGGACTTTTTGGAAGTAGACTCCAATAAACCCTGGGAACTGGCAGGTAAGTTTTCATGGGAAACATGGCTAAGGCAGAAGGAATTCAGCAGAGTTGGCAGTTTGTTAAAGAAATGATGTACAAGCACAAACAATCCCACACAGTAGGAGGATAGGAAGTATAGTCAAAGACCAACTTGGCTAAGCAACACGGTCTTCAATGACCTGAAACACAAGAAGAAAATGTACAGAAAGTGGAAACCGGGTCAAACTGCTAAGAATAAGTAAAGAAGAATAGCGCAAAATACTGAAAGTCAGAAAGGATAGAGCACAAATTTAACTGCCAAAAGTAGTGCACATAAGGGACAGCAAGAAAACAAACAGGTAATGAAAAGAAAAACCTATTGATAGATCACTTATAGGAGGCTAAAGTACATCAAGCATCACTTTTCATAAAAAGGTGATCTGTAATCATGTGACTAAACTCAGTAAGAAAGAATCCACCTAAAATAGGAAAACAACAGCTCTGAGAATAACTTAAGACTGCAGCTCCCCTCATCCACAGGTACGTCTGTCTGTACAGCACATCTCCAGAAGAGCTCTCTATTGGTCATTGACTGTTCTGACCACATCTCCCTCAACTGCGACGGGAACCTAAACTCCAGCACAGATACAGATGACTGTTCTACAGGCAGCTGCAGTCAGGTGAAATGAATCCTATGCATAGTGAAGGCTAAGCCTGAGGAACTGCACATGAGGATACCTTCAGAACACAGTGAAGCAAATTCAGAGCTGTTAGCTGCTTCTCTGAAAACTCACAAAAGTCACGTGAGAAAACTGTGAGGAGCTGAACACAATGCTCATATTTTAAAAGCCAAGAAACGAGGAGGAGAACAATTCTGGAAAAGTAATGGAATTAATAACAAAAGAAATTATTCATAAAAGGGTTAGAGATCATTTATAAAGCAAATAGGCAATACGCCAAAAATATAAAGCAATACACTTCCTATAAAAGGGTAACAGGTCTCAAATACAGGAGAAGCAGATCATATAACGTATTTTAATTTTAATGCTATTGACATTGACTGCTAACATTTTTGTAAGTAAATTATGAAACAAAGTGAAGCTACTTCAGAGTGCAAAACTACTTAGGAAAAGCAACCTTTGTGATTACTTTTTAATCATTTACTGTCAAATTCCAAAAACACATAAGAAGTGAGATTTCTGCAGTGCTTGTTCTGGGCCAGGTACATTTTCATTAATGACTTGGATAAAGGAATGATCCTTCAACCTCATAGAAAACAATAAGCCTAGACAAATAACAAACACTTCCCATGATATGTTAAATTCAGAATGCTCTTGACAAACACGAGCAAGTCTGTAGGAGGAAACAAAACTAGTGCAATGCACTTATCTTTACTAATGGCAGGTCCTGAGTGGGACTAACAAGCTTGCAAAGATGCAGGGTTGACAATGACCAATGCCCCTCAGGCAGCCATTCTGTCAAAAAGGAGTAAGAGAGGTAGTAGTCAGTCTAAAGCTACACACTTTTAAGCAATGTTACGCTGCTACAAGAACACAAATTGTATATTAGGAAGATGAACTGTTTTGTTTGTAAGATACAGTAGAGAATCCTTCCACTGTATTTCTGGTTAGCAAAGCAATCAGTGGCATTGTGTCCTGTTGCAAGTAAAACTGCTCTTTTAGGGGGCAGACCAACAGGAGAGAGTCCAGAGAAGAGCAAAGAAAATGGATAGTGGTCTGGGAAAAAAGAAAAGAAAAAGATAGATAGAAGGAATTGGGGCTCCTAAGTCTAAAGGACAGAAAGCCAAGTGAATACATGATAATGTTCATCTACATAAGTTATCTGCAAAGAGGCATGGATTAAATTGTTTTTATCTATAGTGTGTATGAAACGATGGGCTTAAAAAACAGGGGTATGGAAGTTTACATTATGTATCAAGAAAATCAATTAAAGATAATGAAATACTTCATTTCCTAGGTGCAATTGATCCTCTCCTGGAGCTTTAGAATGCACAAGGTCTCTTGAGGTCTTGTCCAATCTTCATTTTTTGCAAGTCAGTTGTTCACAAGTGCTGTATACTTTAGAAGCCCCATCTTATCTCTCTAGAGAAGATAAACGTATCAAAGTTTTCATGCTAAATTACACCAAGCCAAATTATTGCTTTGACATAGTGACTGAGAGAACCATCAACATTACTGTCCAGATTAGGATGACGCCACCTGATTTTTTCCCTACTATACATCCTTTTAGCTCTCATCAGAAACTCAGAGAGTTGTGGTAAAAGGACTGTTATCTTCCACAGATTCAGTGACTGCACAGCTTTTCCAAATGTCAGAAATGTGCCCATCTCTTTCTGGGGACTCTTAATGCAGTCTGTTAGAGGAGTACTCTCAGCTGCTCAAGTCTACCTTTCTAGTGAGCTCTGCCGCAAACCGCTAATAAGACACAGAGCTCCTTTGCCTCAGGGGACACTTATTATGATGAGACATGGAAGGCTGTTAAATTATGTGACATGTGATGTGGGGAGAAAATGTGATGTACTTTGTTAAAGGGTTGCAGAATGAGATTGCTGCTTCATCGTCTCTAAAGCTTTTCATGTGCTTGTTCTTTGTGTAAATCAAACTCCAAGTTCACATGATTGTAATAAATATTCCCATTGGGCAGAAAAGATTCCTTTTGCCTGTCTTCTAACTTTGTCAATATATAGATGAGCTTGGCCAAAGAACATCATATTGATGACCATCAGAAGGAAGAGGGGTGTTTGCTGTTTGCTAATTCACTACAGGAGCTCCTAGGATGTGTGACTCCACTGGCAGCAAAATATCAGCGTTACTCACTCTTCATATCGCTTTCACAATTCACTTACGTAGATGTTTTCCAGTGGTTTTATACAGAAAAACAAGGCTCCCTGAAGCAGTTTCATACTTGCAGAAAAGTTACATCTTTCACATTTTATAAAATATTGGAAGGAGGAAAAATTCACGCGATACTGCTTGACCTTTCAGATTTCTACTGAATACTGCATTTGTCTGAAATATACAAGATGCTTTGGTTCTGAGTCACATCTTTCAAAATCTATGTAATGTAGCATGAGGCTCAGACTTACCTAATGTATAATTCTTCCAGAGTCATGGTATAGAAATATATTTTACAGAAATTCATCATCCTATGATTTTTTTCCAGGTAAATTTTTTAGACTTTTTTAGACAAAGTTTTGGTCAGGGCGAGGTATTTCCCCTCAGATAAGGCTGAGAAGGAAGTTGTTCAAAGGAACAAATAAACTAAAGCATTCAATTACTCCATACATTTCAAAACTGTATAAAGATGGGGAATACCCTTAAATCTGAAAGCAGTCTGTCTTCCTGCTTGAGCATAGACTTTTCAACTAACCACATCCATCTAGACTCACCATGGGCTATCAGTGCCTGAGCTCCACATGTAAATGCCATTATAGCTGTGCTCCTACGTCCATCTTCTAGAGAAGACAAGATGTAATAAAAATTATGTTTGACACAAATAAGATTAGAAGTCCCAAAGTCCAAGTTCTGGCACAGGAGAAAAACAGCTATCGTTAGGACAAAGTTCTGGTTTATGGAATAAATGAGGCCAATGTATATGTATACTTTTGTATAAGATAGAGATCTTGAGGCATTGTGAAATTGTTTTATAATGTCAGGATTCTTTCAGGAAGTAAAGTTGAAAGGTGTTAATTTAAACCATCCCTGTTAATAGCTACAGTATCTAAAACTGAATAATAAATAAGCCACAGCTTTTCCACAACTTTTACTCCTCCAAAAAGAAAATAAGCAGTATCTAGATTTAGTATCACTAATGTAGACCTGGAAAAGTATATCAACATGAAGCCCTGCATTAAGATTCTCTCAAAAGGCCAACAAGCCAATAACGTAAGTAAAAAAAATGTTTTATTTCTCCTACCTAAGAATAGCAATAACTGAACAGTAATAACTATGTCACCTTTGAAATACATTAATGCTTCACTGTTTTTTTTCCACAGACCCTAGTACAGCCAAAATATGGTGATACAAGGAAAATAGAGCTTTTATTGGGGCTTTATATAGTTATTTCAGAAATCAGACATGCTGTCACATTGTACCGCCAGAGTATGGGTTGTACAACTGTGACCATCCATAGCAGATGGCAAATGTCTCTACAAATGAGCGAGGAAAATGAGGGAAATGGCAGAAGCACTTAGCACAGTCACAGTTAAATGTTACTTTCAGAAGTATCTCTTGCTTCATCTGTAGAACAGAGGAATACTTAAATGTATAAGAATGCCTCTCTTTTACATTTATGTGCTTACTCAGAGAATCTGTCAATACAGTTGAGAAGAATTTCAAGCTAGTGAAGCACTCCTAGTACATGTGAAGCCTGAGATAAAACAAGGTGATCCTTCATATTGATTTTCTTTGTTTCACATTTAGAGCTAGTGGTATGTTTCAGCAGATAAAATTGAATAATAATAATAAAGCAGACTGTAAGAGAAATAGAAAAACAAGCTAGTAGTTAACTTGTATTCTCAATAAGTCTTGACAACTCCCTTTCAAATACTGCAAGAGCTGAAAATACCAAGGCAGTCCCCTATCAAAATGTTATAGTAGAACCCATCATATGGGTGATGTTGCTCAAAAGTTTAGAATTTTTATTGTGGGAGGATTTTCAAAACAGATTCAGGTTTGGTACATATGAATGTAAAAGGACAGAGTATTCTAGAAATACTTCTGATAATGAAATGACAGCGGAGGAAGAAATTTGTGTGCACTTCTGTTTTCTCTGTGTGCTTTCACGAATAAAAATGGGTTCTCAACATTTCATTGATAGCTCAGAATGTCAGAAGTCTGAGGGAGCAAAAAACTCTTGTGCTATGAGAGGATTTTCCAAGGTTTGCCTACTGCTATACTTAACCTAAAAAAAAAAAAAAACTGAAGGCATTAAATAAGATAATGCCCTGGATTTTAAACAAGGCAGAGAGAAAAAAAATACAGAGTATGTGGAAAGTAATACTTCATCAACTGAAGCCTAAAATAGTCTGTAAACAACATCAACATTTCTTCTTCAACCTACTTCTTGAAATCTATTGTCTGCAAAGTATTTAGCATTTTGTCTGATTCTTAACTCTCTTTCACACTGATAACTACATGCAATATTTCACAGGAATTAGTAATTCCATATCTAGCTAAAATTTTATTATTTTCTTTTCATGGCAATTAAGACACTCAAACAACAAATTAACAATTGGAAAAATGGTTTCTGTATCTGAAGAGACCTGTTGAAAAGTCAACTGCCTTTGACACCACTAAACCTGAAGTCAGAACTCAGTATTTTTTAAAACACAAGAATACAAATGCTCTGATTTTCTTGCAAAACACCCAGAAGAGAAAAAAAGCCATAATAATATTCTACAAAAATATATTAAAAAAAAAAAGAAGAAGAAGAAGATAAATACCTCTACATTTTCTGCCTCTGAAGCTGCCTGTTTGGATACAGCTTTTACAGCTCTGGCTCCCGTTTGCTTTCTGTTTACTCAATGCCGTAGCTCAGATGAAAAGAAGGTGTAACCCTTGAACACTACATGTACAGCACAACCCCTTCAGCTCTAACAAAGATGAAAATGGAAAACGGGCCAGTCCTACAATCAGCACCCTGCAGAATGACTGCAGGTTTTGTTACAAGCAGAAGGGAAGCAGTAAGCTGGACTTCCTGAGCCTGACTCAATGCAACATCTCTCACTGAGCTCACAGAAGCCTTTGGTCTGACTCAGGACACGGCAGCTCCCTGCAGTCCTGGAGCAGCAGCTTTGCTGAGGCTCATCTTTTTATTCCTTTCACAGCCATCTTTCACCTCAGAACTGAGACGGTCAGCGGTGAAGGTTGGTTCTTAGCTTGAAAACCAGACACTGTGTCACAAAACCCTCACTGACAGCCTGAAGACCTGTATCACGGGCACTCACCTATCCAAAGAAAAGGACAGCCCTCCAAAAAGCAAGTCCACAGCACGACCCTGACACGTTCTGTTCCTTTAACACTTCACAGCGATACAATTTCTATCAACAAAAACAAGAGTGCAAATAATTTGCTTGATAAAATTTTTGATTTTCTGCTTTCTGCGAGAACAGCACTTGTTGACTGTCTGTTTAAACGAAAAGGAAAAAACGCCACAGCACAAGTTCACTGCAAATCACTCCATATCACATTTGTTTGTTGCCTGTGATTTCTCTTCTAATTGATTTATTTATCTTCTAATGGATGATGGACAGGTATTTCCTGAAAATCAGCCAACTTTAATGAAAATGTTTTGGTTTTGTTTGTTTATTTTACAATACAGAATCTGTCCTCAACACTTCTGTCTCAACACACCACCACTCTTACATCTTCTCTAATAAAAGTTTTTACCTTTTTGCCAGACTGAATTTGCCTAAACTCAGCCACCAGCCCTGGAATCGTGCGAAACATTTCTCCAGCTAGGCTAAACAGGCTCTGCCATCAGCCTTTGGTCTGTGAAGTGAGACAACGGCAGGAACAAAAACAAGCCAAGAATGGCTTGGATGACTTTGAAATGCACTCACGGCTCAAATACATTGGTTATTCTTACGATTCTCCCCAGTCTTCAATATCTTCCATAAAGCACCAACAGAAGCACTGGAGCTGGCATCACACGACAGCACAGGTCACTAGCACACAGGGAAAACATTCAGCTTCCTTAAGTCAGCGTTTGAAATGCAGTATTTTCCAGGCACCTAAAAGGCTCCCTACACGCTCTCTTGTCATACGAGAGCTTGAAGCAGGTATTAGTTATTACTCTCTTCTATCCTTTATCTTTTAAAGCAACGAACTGCAGCACAATACACCCTAATACTGCTTTGGAAATATTACACGTATTCTACTTTAAATTGCAAAAAGTGTTAAGTAAAAATCAAACATATATTTTCAATCTGAACAGCAAAACTTGAGGAAAAAAAAAATTCAAGCAACTGAAACTGTTGCAATGGGAAAAATCATATGACTTTAAAAGCAGGAGTGTCCTATCCAGTACCCTTTACCTCCATACGTGAATAAACATTGTCATACACACACTGAAGTTCAGAATAAGATCAGTTACACACAAACTAGCCTATTATTTGTTCCAAGTAAACTAATAAAAATGGGAACTATATATTTAAAATCTCCTGGAGATAGATTTGTAAGTGCAGGTGTGTCTCAAACAAACATTTGGCAGGGAGAAATCTTGGTCACAGTCAAACATTGGGTGATCTTCAGCACATGATCCTGGGATAAGATTTTCCGTGTGAAAAAATAAAATGACAATAATACCTGTATGTGTTACTGATACGTTTGAGTGCTGTGGCAAGTAGCTGAAACGACAGGGTTGCCTAAGGGCTGGAAGGACCTCTGGGAACAGATAGCAGGATCAGCGACTGGGCTGTGTTCTCTGCGTAAACTCTGTTAAGCCCTGAATGGCTGTTCCACCATCTAGCCTTTCCATAACTCAAAGTTGTTTGTATCTGATTTGTTAAATGACAAATGTCAAATAAAGTTTGTTTTGGGCTATGATCAAATTCCAATGGTCTTCAAATAAACCTTCTGACACTCTGATTTTTTTTTCCTCTCCTGACTGGGGAGAAGGAAGAAACCTACACTCGCCAGACAAGAAAAGGCAATTATATTAATTAAAGAATACAAGAAAATGGAAGTAGCATACACAGAGAAGCCTCCACAGTCCTTCAGAGTAGAAGCTGTTATCTACTTGCTTAATACAGCTCAAAAAAACCTATTCATAATTAGATTCTTGCCCTTCACACATCAGTTATTACCACTGCCTCCTCTCAGGCCTTGATAAATTCAGTCTTGACCTGCTGTAACCACTAACTCAATAGTCTGTCACGTCCCATCTGCTCTGTGCCTCTCCTTTCCATCTTACATTTCAGTCACAGCAAACACCAATTGCTCGTTGTATGGCTTTACTCTTTGGTCTTCAGAAGTGCAACACCCCCAGCTGCAAGAGTTTCAGAGTCACCGTATATTGAAGCGCAGGCAAATTATAGCCACAGCATTTCTTTTAACTAGATAAGTTATTTTATCAAAGATATCAGATCAGTACAGCATGATCTGCCTCTGGAAAAACACATGCTCCATTATATTGTCTCACCTTAATTATTTCCTTTAAGATCTGCTCTAGGCCTCTGCACACCGTTGAATCAGACTAATGGCCCCATTGTTGCCTGGATCACTTTTACTGCCACCCCGACCCTTGTACAATACAGGTACAATATCTGCTAGAAGAGTCACTGATAGTCCTGTAAATGGCGTGATCTGATACAGCCCAGAGTGGCAGTGGATTGAGCATGGCCCATTCCCCACAGGCACTGAAAACTTGCGTGCTAGGATCTGGGTAGTTAATAATCACGCTAATAAGCAAGTTACCTTTTTTTCAAAAGTTTATTTGGCCAAAGTGAACAGTTCCCATACATCAAAAAGTCAAATCCCTTCTCCAAAGCACTACAGCCTTTCAAAGAAAAGTCATTGTCATTTTATTTTCAGTGTAGGCAAAAAGTCTGTGCTCCCCAGACTCACACTCAAATACTTGAGATGTTTTGGTTGGCTTGAAGGAAGAAAAAAACAACTTCTCATTTGAACTATTTAATATCATTATAAAAGTTCCCCTTTCTGATTTCCTACTTTGCTGATCTTTAAAACGGTTTGGTTTGTTGGTTAACTTGGTGATTATTCCCACAGCAGTACTATCCCCATGTGCAAAGTTCTGCCCTTTACTGTGTATACATTCTAAAAGAACTGGCACGTGCATTTGACTGATTAGAGACATTTCACGTGGAACTTGAATTTATTCTCTAATAGTGATGAAAGTATATAAGCTAACAAAAAAGGAACAGGCATCTTTCTTTATGGCCCAGAGAGTAGGGTAGGTCAGAGGGCTTTCGTACTTGGATACACAAAAAGTGTGAAGTGCCCTAAGAGGTGAATGGCACCAAAGATTCCAGCCTCAGCAGGTGTAGGTAAAACTCTCCTGGCTAGTGTTCCCTTTCTCAGGAAGAATTAATCCTCTGGGTATTGGGCAACTGCAATCTCTGCAGCCTATTTACTCCTTTGCTACGTCCCAAGAAAGACTGGAACAGGATCAGCAAACAACTGATACAGCTGAATTTCAAAGATTTTCAAAAATGTTTGCAAAGTGTTTTGCTTGTTCAGCTGTACATAAACTGAATTTTTTAATTGGCATGTAGATGTATAAGCATCTTGTTCAAGCTTGAAATAGCAAATCTACTGAAATTACATGCTGAAAATTAAACTTCCCCCAAACCTGGGGAATTCACATCTAAATGTCATGTTCCTGCCTTTCTGGGTGCTATGCTCACATAGGCAGCTATGCAGCTGCTTGACTTGTGGTTTTTTAATATATAACATCCATTTGACCAACTCTGTCTAGCCAAATCTATTGTGTTTAAGACTCGGGATATTCTTGATGTCATTGTATTATAGCAGTGTTTCTGGGCTTACGTATGCACCCAAAACTCATTTCTGAAAGAGGTCACACATTTTAGGGTAGCCACCAAACAGGTAGAACAAGAAACAGAGCCAAGCATACAGAAGGAAGGATCAGATAAACTTAATCATATGGTAGGGCTTGTTTTCTTTTCAGAGAAAAGACCCAGAATGAAACGTTTCAACAAGTTACAAGCATAAATCCTTACAGGCTAAGAAAACACGATCAACCCCGCGTTTTACTCATTTTTCCACAAAGAGAAGAACTGTCATCTTCCACATGAGGTCATTCAGTAAAGCCTTTTTTATATTCAACACTGTTTTAAGTCTTTAATTTTTCAGGTCAACTTCAAATGAGGGAGAAACAAATTTGTCCTTTTAGCTTTTCGGTTACTTTGTAGCTATATATACATACATTTAAATAACGTGTACATCTGTGTGCTCCTGCTCTTTTTCATACAGTTCAATAATACTTTTTGACATTTCCAAATGAAAAATTGTACATTTTCTACATTCTGGTACCGTCTCATGGTGACAGGGCATAAGAAACATCCTACAGATGAAAGAAAGACCTTATACAGAGAAATTATGACATTTTTACTGCATTTATTCTGCAGGCTGAGTACTGAAATTCAGTGCTCTTTCATTTTAAGTTGTAGTATAAGCTAATTAGAACGTAAGAAATTCAAGATATGATTGTCTGAGAGAATTACTATCAAAATACAGAGCTGCTCCTCTATGGACACTCAGTTCAAATGACACTGGCTATTAATGAGCCTCTGTATTATTTTCATAGGCAGGAGTACAGCCACTAAGTCTTGATTTAGACTGGAGCGCACACATTACATGTACCAAAATCCACCACCATTTACCAATGTATACAGAAACCCTTTTAAAGTTTGTCCATGTAGTCTCGCAATCATTTAACACTTTCCCTTTGTTCAAGACAAAGTTTGTAGTGGTCTAGTTGAAAAACGAGAGAGATGTTTTACAGTAATTTATTTCAGTCTATGGATTCCTTTATCATGTTTCTCAGGACTATTCACTGAGCTGGTGAAAAAACATACAATGCTCTATTATTCACATGTGGGGTTGGTCATCTTTGGCACAAAAATAATTTCCTGTTCCCTTCCACAGATCCTTCAGGTGTACCTGAGAGACATTCACATCCATACAGAGCTCTACTCAGTCACCCTGACTACAAGTGCCAGATTGTATGCCCCGGAGAAGCCACTGTTTTGAACTGTTCATATTATTCAGTAGTTGGTGGACATTTCTACTAGAAGGCTGATAACACAAGAAAATTTGATTAAATTTCAGAGCTGGCCAATCTAAGAAGCAGCTTTTCCCCTGACTATTTTTCTGGCTGCGTTCACTCTGGGCCATCATTCTGGAAATATTTTATATGCTGCAAGTCTAATACCTAGACATTTTGGATACTTTCTTTGAAATAGTAAGGCTACTTTTTGCTTTGCAATCACACCTGTGACATTGGGGAACGTTGGTTCAAGGCAAGTTCAGGAAGGGATTGTGTCTTATTATGTCTTTCCAATAACCCTAATACATGAAGGAAGCTGTGTATCCATACTCTATAGGTCACCCTGAAAGTAATGCCTTCTATTTATTTCTGTGGAAACCACAACAGACACAAAGAGCACAATAACACTGTTTGATAGAGCAAATTCTCAGCTACAAAACTCTCTTTTCAACATAGTCACAAATATTAGCTATGCGTTTTTGCCAGCAATGAACAAGAGGCTACAATCATGCTCATAACAATCTGTGTGGCTGTCTGGAACCTGACTTGTCCTTCACGTTGCTGTCACCACTACTAAAATGCACCACCCACCACGTCACTGTGCTCACATCCACATCAACCGCCATTTTGTCAGAGTGCCCCTCTGCTGCCATCTGCTCCATGGCAACAACACGTAATGGAGTATTGGCGGGGAGGTTCAGCCTCTGCTGCCATACCACAGCCATCGGAATGCCTCTGACGTCGTGGGCCAACATAATAAAATAGGAGCCATTATTACCTATCAGCCCTCGTTTCTCCCAAGCCTTTATTCCTGACCACCTCCACCTGCTCCCATAGGAAAAGACAATTTTATCCAGAGAAACCTGCTCAAAAAGTCCCTGTACTTTCCTTCATGCCAGCATTGTCATTATTTCCATTTCAGAGGCTGGGGTGTACCTGCACGTGTAACTCTCCTGGGACCACTTCCATTTCTCTTGCTGTACATCTGAGAACAAACTGATGGGTTAAATCAAATTGTATTTACACTTTGCGGTGCCACCACTTGTGGTCAGTTAAGAATGTTCATTATTTTTCCACACAGTGCTATATCATCTTGATTCCCTTCATTCACTTTGTAGTAAGAGTAAGTTTGCCTTCGACTTTCTGATAAGAATATCTCTGCTACATACGATATAGCCATTGTGCCACATCTTCTCAGATTCCATTATACATTTACAACGCACATTTTTGATTACGTAGGAAGATGAAAGATCAGTATTAAGTTACTTGTCTCAAACTATACTTTACCAAGAGTGATAATGTTTATATTATAGACTAAAATCGCACTGAAAGTGCACAGTGCTAGGGCCTGCTAGCACTTACCAGACAAACACTTTCTGCTGGGCTGTGCTAGGAAGCCCAGATCATCTTGCACAAAAGTCTGCCACAACAGGGAGCCTACCCACTGCCATGTCCAAGTAGTGTCCCCTGACTATTCTGCAGCTGGTGTTTGTGATTTGGGTGGCACTTCCTTACTGTCTTTCATCTGCTCCTGAGAAGAAGAAACCACTGTGTCACAGACCACAGCCATCTGTAAGAAGCTACAGCCTATCAGAGGGGCTGCTTTGGTCTGCGTGTTGCACTTCCAAGTACTAGATTGCCAGGAGCTAATTAAGATGACTTACAGCAAGATTGGTTTGCCACATTACATTGGAGATAGTGAGGGGAAGCAGTGAAATCAAGAGCGATGGGCTCCAGGTTAGAAAAGAGCAAGGACTTCCTGAAGCTGAGTATGCAGTCAGTACACCTGATAGGAGCTAGCAACGGTGTGAGGAGGGAGCTCTCTGAAGAGAAAGGGAGAGTGCTCTTGGTAGGCTGATTTTCAAAGAGAAGGTGAGCTAATATATTCTGAACTGTCACTTCAGAGCTGCCCTGGAAATCAGCATGTTATGGGGGCAGGAAATGCAAGAATCCCTTCAAAGATGCTCATAATGTTTCCCCTTTTTATCACCAAATGCTTCTCTTTCTTTCTGCTGGCACAAAGAAGCCTTGAGCATTTGCAGAAGACTGGGGACTTGTATAACCAGTATGCAGTATATTACACAAGCAATTGCCTGAGGAATTGGGGAAGAAGGTGAATAAGGAAGAGGAAAGAAAGCCTGATTGCTTAAAGGTATCCTCCTACACTAGTAACTGTGTATCTCACAAAAAACCAGAAAGGTTATATTTGGGGTCTTGAAAACGTATTGAAGTATTTACTTGACAGCAGAATTTATCTACACAATATATATGACTGTAGACAACCTTTACTACTGCTTATTACTTCATCTTGACATGTTTGACAAACACTGAAGAATTTTTAAAATTCTACTTAAAATCTTATTAAATAAACAGGAAACTGAGGCCAACAGAAAGATCAAATGACTTACTGTAACATTTGTGTCTAATGTGCAGAATGCAGCTGGGACATGGCTAAAATGAGTGCAAGTATCTTGGCACTATGTGAATCGTAGTAATCCGCAAGATTCAAGCAAGTCACTGACTGCTGTGCATAAAAGCATTAACTGCTCCAAACTTCAATGTCACATTTGATACTTGGTACTGTTAGAGGAAGATTCTAAGGAAGATCCATTTTGGGAAGGTTTCAAATAATAAAAGTTGAATGAAGACGACGGGGGTGGAGGGGCAGGGAGGAAGGGTTTTTCCAGATACCAGTATCAGACTACTGCCTGAATAACATCCTTGCAAGTGCCCAAATAAGCTTTGCAAAACACCTGAAAATTGGTGATTTCAGGTTTTTTGGTGGTTTTTTTTTTTTGGTTTTTAACAATAAAGCTTTCCTTCCCATAGTGAAACTAATTAAGCATGGCTTTCATCTGCTGTTACTTCAAAGCAAAAGGCGAGTCCTGTTCTGAAGGAGCAACTGGCATCATCTTCAGTTTAAGAAGTTCCCAACCATGACTGTACTGGAGAGGAAACATTTGAAGCAGCTCTGTTTCTTTTGTGCCTTTTTAAAAATCAACTATTGGCCCTTTTAGGACGCAATACCGAGGTAGATGGAGCCAGCAAAATCATTTCAAGGCTTATGGAGGCTGCACAATTCGTATTAGAAATCTGCACATTTTTATTATGTGCCTCAGATATCTGTTAGCTCCAAATTCTCTCTCTTGCTGGGCACCATAGCTCTGTGCTGCTTCTGTCATTTTAGTTCAATGTCAACTGCCTTTTCTTTCACAAGAGCAGAGGCTTGCCTCAAAAAAGCTGCTCTTTCTTCTTGCATTCTGTTTTTGCTCAGATTTTTGTATAAGTAACATCACACAATAAGAAGTAAAGTAATAGCCTCCTAGACAAATCTCCCAGTAACAATGAGATGCAAGGATGGCTTTCCAAAAGTCTGATATTTCTCCACCTAAAGCAAGAATAGTTGGGCATATTTTAGAAATCTTATGCTCGCAATGTCTGTAGGGCTGGAAAAATCAAGGCTGCATCTATGCTGCTGCTGAGAAGCATTTGATCTCAGCGTGCCTTCTGTGGCCTGATACACACAGCCCAGTATGAATTTCACTGATCCTCACTGGTAGGAAAGACTTTGTGGCCCCTGCAGGAAGAGACCCCAGTTTGTCTTGGTTTGCTCCCTGACATCACAGCTGCAAGCACACATGGATAACCAGATTTTTATTGCCTTATGTACTCTTGGTGAAAAAGGTACCCTGAGGCCCCTTTACAAGAAGTACACTTAGTTTCCCCTGCCAGAAACCTTAGGAAAATTGAAGAACTAGTCCCAGTGGTACTTCTAGAGAAAGAAAACAAATGATTATTTTGGCCTCAAGACTGTCCAAGAGGGTGAGGGTTGGGACGCCATAGAGCAATATAACACACTCATCACTATATCTGATATTAAGCACTGTCTCTGTACAATCATAATTGGAAGCACAATGGCTAAAAGAAATAAATTAACGTGGAGGATCTGAGCAATAATTGTATATTTAAGTGCCTAAATACTTTGAAGGCTCTGGGACAATGATTCTAAGTCAGGCTAAACATTGCTGATTTTAATCCCTGTCCTCTGCTTAAGATAGATATCAGATTTCCAAGAAGTTTCCAATCAGGAAAAAAAAAAATCAAGTCTGGTAGAGATTTCAGACTGTTGGCAGGAAGTTGATTGAATATTGGTTTGGGAAGGCAGATGAAAAATCAGAAGGAAAGAGATAAGAAAGCCTGCCCCCCCCTCCCCCCGAAGTAGTATAACATGGGAGGTGCCTACCAAAATAAGAGGTTAGCTGTGAAAAGGAAAGTTATCTCAGTCTTCATTTATTCAGGAATGTATGACAGATGTTTTTGCTCACAGAATTAGGCAATTTGCACATCTACCTCTTCTTCCTCCTATATAACCCTGAACTCTGGAATCTGCCTGCAACAAAAAAGGGAGCATTTTAAGCATGTGCTCAGAATGTGACGAGCTCAGAAGCCACAGTATCTGGATATCGCCTGGTTTAGCTATCCTATAAAATCCAAAATTACACATAGCCAAGAAAGCCAATAGAATTTTAAAGTTTTGTAGTTTAAATAAATCATTTGAACTTGTCTATGAAGATGGGTCAGAACTGACTAATAGACAGTGACTACTGCCAAGCGTTTTGCTGATCTTGGAAAGCTCTGCACTATTTTTAAAAGGCAGAGAAGCAGAGAAGCAGTTGAGCAGTTGTTACTCTTCAGCGACGCATTCTGCTGATCACTGATGTCAGACAGTCATTTTTCCAAGGATTTTTATAAATAAATTCAGCTGTATCTTCTAGTATAAGACTAACCAAGGACAGGGATTTTTACAGATTCAGAAGTGAGCTTTAAGCCTTCTCTTATTAATCTAGATGATACTGGTTTCTGTTTGGGAAAGAAAAGGAAGTTTCATGTTAAAGGAACGGAAGAATTTCAGAGAAAGCACTCTGTAATGTCCTAAGAACCACTGCTCCCCACCACATAGAAAAGAGGCAGGGGAAAAAAAAAAAACAACACACCACATTTTTGAAGTACAGAATACATAACAATTTACAAACCAAAGTTTTTAACCTAAGCTGGGTGGGAAAGAAAGTTAAGAGTCATACAAATGATCACCACGGGCACGATCTGCCTTTCATGGCCAGAACTGACTGAAAAACAGAGCTGTGTGGTTCAAGTGACCACAAAACAAATGTGAAATTTTGATTCAGCTTGCTCAGAAATATGAAGAGAAATTAGATGCATCCACTTACCTACTTGTTTATTTGTAGCAGTACAGGACCTGGCACCTTTGTAGTGGTTACTAGAGTCAGCATTCCTGAGGTGAACCCTGTGATTGCAGAGAAACTCTCACTTCCAGGCCACGGAGTGATGACAAGGGCTGCAGCCAGACATGGAGGCCAGGCCCGACCCGGAGCCTAGGCCGAAAGGGCCCAGGTTCACAGCACTGGGGCAGGGCGGGCCAGAAAGGCAACCCAAAGTACAGGGCTGGGGCCAGCCCTGGCTGGGGTGGTCGGGAGAGGCCACAGCAAGGTGCCAAGGTCCTGAGCAAGCTGCACCACTGGTACAGCTGGGGCCACAGACCAGCACCTCTCCAGCACAATGCAGCCCAAGCAGGGGCTAAGGGCCCTGGGCTGAGGTGAGACTTGCCAGGACCTTCAGGGCCCAGAGGCGCCCTCAGGCCTAGCACTCCATCTCCATGGCGAGCCCTAAACCAGGGCCTACAGCAAGCTATGCACCTAAGCTATGGCCAGCTGTCAATCTGCCTTAATATCTTTTAATTAGTTTGCTGTGCTTTTGTGGAAAACATTTTCAGTAGAGTTTAAAATCCTTTCAACTCTAGCCACCTGGTGCCAGCAGCCATGCTTACCTGGGGAGCTGCAGCTTCCTCACAGCTGTGGCTATAAGGGAGACTGTATGAGCGCGGGGGAAGGTGCCAGGCTAGCAGTTCCCAAGACCTCTTTCTGGACATTCTAATCCCCTTCCATTCTGGGATCTGTTCTTGCAACTGACACATCTACCAGGCCAGCAGCACGGCTTGGGGTGCCAGCCCTTCAGCCCTTGTGCTCTAGGCACAGCATTGTTCTAGGTGTGGTATTTCTCCATTCTCCAGTGAATCTTTGTTCTGTGTTATTTTTTCTAAGGGTCTCTGCAACAAGATAGACTTACAGCTTAAATTGTTGCAATCAACCTTGTTGCCTTCAGGTACAAGCCTACTAACATATATCATTTTTCCCATAAGTTTCTTTGTTTCTATCTACAGGAGGCAGAAAGGTGATGGAGCTGCCTCCTTTTATGAGAATACCCCAAAGTCCAGGTACTGTAGTCCCCATATTCATATCAGAGCTGAACCATTTCTCCCACTTAAGCCTCAGTTAATGCAAATTCTCTGGGGCTGCAACAATAATCAGTGTGTTCACCCCACACTGCCAGCTCCCTGGCAGTGCTGTAGTGACTGCTACATGGATGAGATAACAGGGCTTTCATTTACAGTGAAATGCCCACCAGCTCTGGTTCTCTTCTGTGCATGGAGTTAATCATTTTTGAAAAGCACCCTTCTCAACAAATTTTCCTATCTGCCATTGTAGTTTTAATCTCATTTGCTGAAGAAAGTAAGATAAATGGTGAATGGAAATAATCGTACCACTGTACCATAACTGCGTATTTTCTTTTCATTCAGCTTCTAACAGACCTTCAGTTAATCCTCAGAAATGTTCAGTTAGCAATTTGAGTTTAAAATCTTTTTTTGTTCCTTGTCTTGTTTGTTCAGTGCCTCACTCCCACTATTCTACTGAGAAAAAGAGGACAGTGTGAATAACTAAGCCAGAAATAATGCAGGTACCAAGCTTCTACAATCAATCCATGAGTAACTGGGTAGTAAAATTAGACAAAGACTCTAATTTTAAATTCCGGACAGTTTTTCTTTTTTTTTCCCCTTTTTTTATTTTTTGCATAAAATGTAGCAACTTCTAACCTATCACACTGAAACCTCTGAATTCTGAATCTAAAACTTGTAATTAAAGTGATTTTTTTGACGTACAGTTAAAATACCATACAAGGAAAAGATGAGTGTAGAGTGTTACAAAGTATTGACAGAAATCCTGCGTTTCTCTGACAGACTCACATCAACAGCTGATTTGGGTCAATCACCCCAACTTCAGAAAGGGACAATTATCTTCACATCTCTGTCTTCTATAAGAAAAAAAGATCACACAAGGCATATACCACTAATTTTCAGAGTGTCTCTGAGCTGTCATTTCATTTCATGATTCTCCAAAATAGCTCCTAAGCTCTTTGCAATCTTTGGCTCACTCCTACTTACCGAAGCCACCAAATTTTAACAGCCTATCCTGTAATTTATCTTGAAACAACTAGTTCTCTCTTTTCTTTTCCCCCTTTCTCCTTTTTATGTACAAATGAAAATATTCACTATTTCTTCTACATGCCTGATCATGTTAAGTAAACATTTTGTAGAAACATGATGAAAGTTTAGAAACTTTTCTACCTTATTTGTTATACTGTCTCAATTCTCCTTTTTCCCTAGAGCAATTTCAATTTTATTTTTTCCTTGTACAAGTAACAGATCACAATATTCACATTTTTAATGCTGCCTATTATACAGTAAGGAAGTCCAGTTCTCAGCTTTCTACTGAAAATTTCATAGTTCCAAAGATTTTTAACTACGTCAAATAAGAGTTTGGGCTTAACTCTCCAGTCTTTTGCAAAGTCTTATTAAATGTCTGGTCTTTATTCCACAGGACTACCAGACTGTGGATACTCTACACACATACAGTCATAAGCTTTTACAAAACATTTGAACTTACAACAATGAAACGGGGAACCCATTGTTTACTGTTCATAGCAGTCAACAAGCTGTTATCACATTTAATATGACAATGCAAACA
The DNA here is from genome assembly GCA_013396635.1 of Penelope pileata. Taxonomy (NCBI): domain Eukaryota; kingdom Metazoa; phylum Chordata; class Aves; order Galliformes; family Cracidae; genus Penelope; species Penelope pileata. The sequence goes on along the minus strand of WBMW01001028.1, from coordinate 681,169 downwards.
TACCAGATGCTATTTATATATTTTTAAATGAGATTATAGATTTAGTACATGAACTCTGAATTGTGCAGTGAGTAAACAATCCATACTGGTACGAAATTTCTTTCAAGGACATGCAAGAGAATCTAGGCCATTTTGAACTGCAGATCCTAAATTTCAGCAGATATCTTGGCAAACTTTTCTTTGGCATTTCTACTTTTTTTTTTTTTTTAAACATTTCACATTCTTTGGTATACTTTAGCATATACCTTCATTTGAGGCTAATCATTTACAACTTTAGCCACTTTTATATTGCTTTATTTACTGAAGCTAAAGCCAAGCAAAACTTTACACCTTCATTTTCCATAATTACTACAGAATTCAGACGCTCAACAGGCTTTTCTTTACTATTCTGTTTATCAAGTTAATCTCTAAGTTTTTACCAGAGCACTCAAGAAACATTTGTGGGTGTATTTTTACAGTATAACTGCATCTTATATTACAGTGATTTCCTTCTCATACCTTCAAAAGATTAGGATATTGATCATTGTATCTATGGGTTCCTGTATACCTACGGTACACATCCTCCAGACAAGACCTGGCAAGTTTACAAACACACAATAAATATTGTCTTCTCTAAAACAATTATAAGCTATTTATTTCCAAAGCTCTATTTTACCTTTATATGTAAACTACTAATGCATAGGAAATAGTTCCGCTGCTTTATATTCTGAATTATATTTAATAGCAGTACAGTTTTCTCCCATTTTTTTATTAGTGTACACTAACTTAATGACTCTCTGATAAATACATATTAAGACTTCAATCAGATGTTCTCGTTTTCTGAAACAGTTCTCCCACTGTCTTCAAAATAACACTTCTGTGTTGTACAAAGTGTATTTCATAGAATCATAGAACAATTTGGGTTGGAAGGGACCTGAAAGATCAACACACCTGCCAAGGGCTGGGTTGCCACCCACTAGATCAACTTCTCCTTGAACACCTTCAGGGATGTGGCATCCACAGTTCCTCTGAGCAACCTGTTCCAGTGCCTCACCACCCTCTGAGTGAAAAATTTCCCCCTAATACCTAACCTAAATCTCCCCTCTTTTAGCTTAAAACCGTTCCCCCTTGTCCTATCAGATTGTGTAAAAAGTCAGACTCCCTCCTATTCATAAGCTCCCTTCAAGTACTGGAAGCCCACAATGAGGGCTCCCTGGAGCCTTCTCTTCTTCAAGCTACAACAAAGCCCAGCTTCCTCAACCTCTCTTCATAGAAGAGGTGTTCCAGCTCTCTGATCATCTTCCTGGCCCTCCACTGGACCCCCTCCAATAGCTCTGTGTCTTTCCTGTGCTGAGGGCCCCAGATCTGGACACAGAACTTCAGATGACAGTACTTAGAGAGTGTTTACTTAGTGTCTCTGTAAATATTTTCAATTCTTGTTTTTGGGCCTCTGTGAAATGGTTTTGCTCCTTACACACGCATACATGTACTGGGAGCAGCTTCAACCTTTGTTATTTCCTTTTGCAGCCCTTCATGCTGCTCCTTGTTAGCTCAGGCTGACTGCCTTTTGCAGGCTCCTCCTTGAATCGTTTAGCTTCAGTTTTCCCCTACCTGCTCTCATTGTTTTGTTTCTGGTGTTTAATATCATCCAGGATAACACAGGCTTTTTCCCTTTCAACACTCAGAGCCTCACTGGTTTTATTTTGCATCCTGGTGCAGTTCTCCCCCCATCTGCTCCCCAAGTTTAAAATGGAGTATTTTATGTATTTGCCACAGTTTCGGGTATGCACACCCCATTGCAAGCAGCCCTTGGATTAGATATTCCCACCAACATTTTTTATTCATTTTAATTGTAAAGGCTTAACCTGTATTTCTTTCCTTCCATAAATACAGCAGTTTTTGACACCTGATTGACTTTTAACTTACCTTGTATGTTTTGACAGATATCTAGCCTCTGATCCAGCAACTTTTTAATAGGTGCTTAACTTCCCTATCATGTGGCTCAAGGACACAACTCACACCTCCACATCTCCAATTTGCCTCTGTGCTTCCTGGAGGGCTTCAGGCACTCGAAGATTTTCAAGCCCCTTTCCACATATGTAAGCTATTTTGCAGATTCTCGTTGCACTCTTTTTTTGATCCTTCTTTTAGTATCATTGCCTGCACCTGTCTGCTAACAAAGATGATGTTCCTGGTACTAGAGAGCGCTCTTAGGTGGTACCTATCGAAGAGTTGGTGGCTTTGAACTAAACCATCAGCTGGCCCCTTCCCCAGATCCTGCCTCTGGGGAGTGAGAGGTGCCCCAGTCCCCCAGTTCCGCTTTCATTGGCTTCTCCTCAGCAAAGCCTGCAGGGGGGCCTAGCAGCACGCGACGGTGGTGGGTGATGAAGCAACCCATGGAATAGGGGATGTCCTCCTTGAACAGACAACGGACTCACAGGGCTGGGAGATGGGCACCGTTCACCAGCATGGCATTTGCCCAGGGCAAACACAAACTAGATCATTGCAGATTACAACATTAGCAAATCAGGCTGTTGTACCACCTCAGTTTTTCCCAAGTGAAATTTGAATCTTTCTGTAACACCATTTTCCTTCTTTCTAGATCAAATTATTCATGAGTTTAAATCTATATCATAAGCCTGGAGGACAGACTTCTTTGAATCCATAAGGACAGATTGCCATAGAGAACAGGCATAGATTTATTTAGTCCACAGTTTTCTGTGAAATTCACATTTTGTGTGCCAGAAATATTCAGTCCTAACCCTAATGCATTAAATGTCTTCATTTAGATTATGAGGCCAAGCTGAAAGCATGTTTAAAGTTGGAGGGAGAGAGATGGTAAAGTGATGATGAAATTACCATTGTGGTATACTATTGCTTGACCACTTGAGAACTCCATGACCTTTGAGTTTTTGAGAAATATTAATAAATATGTGAACATAGCATAAAATTTCTTTTCTGAAAGCTTATTGTGTTGTTCAGGTTTTCGCAATACACTTTTATAACATTTATTTGTGTCAAAGATGAGAGACAATCCCTCCTAGCTACCCTTAGCACCAATGCATGTGGTGTGTAGTCTTTCCAATAGAACATGAAAAGGAACAGCAACTCCAGTGAGCATAAATGTTCTAGGATAAAATAGATTTTTTTGTCCCTAGCATGTAGTCATTAAAAACAAAAAAAAGCTGTTTTGTTGCATCCATGTGGTTTTTCTTTTTTTTTCTTTTTTTTCTTTTTTTTTTTTTTCCCCCAGGAGGCACAAGCAATTCTACAGAAAAACCATTCAAGAGGATAGCAGAGAAGTTGTGTGTGCTCTGATGGGGAGTTACCAGCAGCTCTGTGAGGGAGGGACAGACAGGGCTGACATGCGGGGAGACAGGGGTGATATGTACAAAATTCATTGCAAAAATTCACAAAACAGCCCTGAAGTAGGGTCAGCTCAAGCAGTTGGATGTGAACATGTTGCTGAAACCTGAAAAGCAGCATGGCAGAAAACATGAAGGAGCTTGTCTGAAAGACGTTGAAGTCTGCTATAGATTAGAGGCAGGCGTTAGCATCTCATTAATGAGATAATTAGTAGGGTGGGAATAAGCAGCAGAGAGCCTTGAGAGTAAAGGCATAAGTCCATCTTCAATGTAATTAGAAAAGGATATGCAAGGAAAACAAAGAACTAAAAGAAAATGAGAAAGGATCATACATTATCAACTTCTCTCCTAGAAATGAGATTTCATGACAACTCCCCATCAGAGCTGTCTTGCAATTAAAGAAGTTGGCAACGTCACGTGGACAGCATCCAACAAGCTCTCTAACAATTTCCCCACAGTCTTTTCTCAGGACAGCACAGTTCAGGCAGCTGAGCCCAGGCAGCACAGGAGATGGTGGGCACGACTGCCTGCCAGAGGAACAATGCTCATTCTCCCACACCAGCAAAAAACCCATACTGGTTCTGGATATACTTCTGTGAGCAGCACATTTCAGTTTGCTCTCTTGTTCCCAACAAGCAGTGGAGGCTTTGAAAATTGTCACTGTCATGTGCTTACCATAAACATCCCTGTACTGCCCAAACTGAAAAGTACTTGAATATCTATTCCCCCCAGTACCAGGAAATGTTTTTGCTTTCCTAGCACCTCCTCACCTTTTCATTTCACAGCAAAAGAAAAACAACATCAAGATCTTTACCAACAAGTCAGGTACTTCAAAGATCCTACTCCCACAATTCCCCTGCAGATGTTGGATAGAATGAAGATGCACGTTGCTCCTCCTCCCACAGGCCCTTATAACTGAGTCTCTGAGTGTTCCTCTCCCCATCTCTTGGCTTCTATCACTTGTGAAAAATGCAGTGGTTTTTGTCACTTTGCTCTCATCTTTGTTCCAAAAGAGACTGTACAAACCCAGAGACGGTAAGTCCATTAGTGGTTAAGTGATTTTAAAACAATCTCTGGTTCAGGATGCCCTTGAACAGAGAACGTTGAGAAGGTGATGTCCTATCCCAGAAGCTGGGATAAGAGCGGGAGGAGAACTTTGTGCCCTATTTCTTATACTGCCGCCCAAGGCAGGATAATGGCCCAAAGGGATGTTTGATTAGACTTAGAATAGCAGTTCTGCTGCCCTTCCCCACCTAGAAGAGGAATGCTGCTTCACCCTCTATAGAAAGCCATGAAATATTCACTGGCAGAACTTCTGTGAGTCTGTGTTCTTGTGGGAGGCCCTTCCCCACCTGGCATCTTTGTTTCTCCACTTGACCAATTTGCAGGATTTTAAGTTCCTCTTGTTGAGAGCCTAGTAGAAAACCTACTCTGTGTCTCCATCACCACACAATTTTACTGCGAAACATTCAGTCTCCTGACAGAAAAGACAAATCAATCTCTTACAGCCTGGTCAGATGAGTCAAAAAGTAAAGCTCATGATAGCTGTGTGTCTGTCTCATGAAAGATTTCTTCTTTACTTTTTAAGAGAGATCCTCACAAGCTTTCTGCTGTTTTAAGTGAATCCCAAAACAATTTAAAGAACAAAAAGAGACTATTCTACAAAACTTCTGACCCTCCAGCCTGATTAATAGCCTCAGGATTCTCCATGCTGAATTTGTGGCAATTGAATGCAGTGCTAGCATCTGATGCTACTTCTCTTTAGCTTTACAATCTGCTATTGCCTAGAACCAAAAACTTCATCTTTAGGTTTTGATTACAGTGTTCTACCACAACAAATTAACACTCCTACTCCCTTTTTTCCCCCCCTCGATAATGCAAGAAGTGGCTATTTGATTGAATGACATTTTTTCTTAGTTCTGCTCATGTCTATTGAGGTTAAGTCCAGGATCAAGATATACGAGACAAAAAGAACATGGAAACATTTTCTCATGGGGAAGCTAGAGCACCAGCCTAACCCCTTCAGCAAGCGAGCCATCAGCTACTTCCACAACCAAATGTTACAATTTACTTCCACCCAGAGTGTGCAGTCTCAGTCCTCCCACACGAAATCTCTTCAAAAACTCACCATTTGCTGTTCTTAGTCAGTATTAAAAATACCTTGCTTTATAACAATAAATCAGGTGCTAACGCATTAAAAGGAGATTCATCAAATCGTGGCTCAATCCACTTTCAAAAAAGTAGTCCTCTCATGATTTCTTGATTTTGTTTTTATGCATGCATGTTTCTCCTTGCTAATAGCTGCTCTATTGTCTCAAATTTTTTGAGCAGTCTAATTTAAGCCACAGGACTTCTGGACCAGAGCCACCACATTTTCTAAGTGCTGAGCCTTCACTGTCTTCCATTTATAGACACAAGTACAACACAAGACATTTTCATCAATTTTACATCAATTTTATGTGATTTAATTCATTGAAAAAACCTAGAGTTTTCTGATGTGATTGACTTCCTGGATGATGTGCATGCTGTAACTATTTATTACTCTTAAAAAAAAATAAAATTCCTAAATCTCATATGCTCCTCAAGGTGAGTTTTTTGCATGTGTTTGCCCAGGTGGAAGGTTACCACGGCTACCTGACATGGCTGAGTGGTCCTTTGCCTCCAATTTGTTGAGTTCAGCTTGATAAATCGATTCTTTTCAATACTGAATGATTTTCTACAATACCATGTTGGTCTTTTCCCAGGATTAATTTTCAGTCACAATAAACAGAGCAAAAATATACATTATATATACATATATATATACATACACACATACACATATATACTTTCATAAGGAAACCAAAGCAATAGTAAACTCCAGGCCCACTTCTTCCAGCATCCAATCAAGTACAGCCATGTTATCACAAATTGGTGCCAAGAAGCCCTGCAAAGGCAGTTGGAGAAGGGTGCTTGGAAGGCACTGCTGAGTTGTGGGAGTTCGGTAGCACATTCAGTAGCAATGCTGACTCCTTGCCCTCCTGAGCTCAGGGGACTGGGAAAACGAGTCAAGGAAGCTTTTGGGGAGATAGAGAACAGCTGCCAGGTTTCTACAGGTCAGCCTTCGAGACGCTGCCTTTCGCTCTTCCTGCAGCCCAGCAACCTGATCCCCCTCCCTGTACCCCAGGCATTGCTTCCTTGGAGTCCCGCGCTGCCCCTGCACAGAGCAGGAAGGACATAGGACAGGGGCACAGTTGGAAAAGCTGCATTCCTGACAAGCTCTCCCTTCAGTCTTTTTTTTTTGGTATGTGATAAAAGTGAGGAGTTTATTTAAAGGTGGAATTTGAGGAATAGAAACACAGGTGAACAAAGGGCCAATAAGCATCCCTTATTCAAGTGTTACAATTTACTTTAGAATTCAAGTGTTATTCAATTCAATTCAAGTGTTCCCTAATTTTATATAGCTTACACTTAGCAAGCAGGCATCAATGGACTCATCAGGAGCAATGACTGTGATGACTGTGCTGGTTTACAGTTGATCCCACTTCTTGAAGAGAGCAGGACCAGGGGAATCACCCGGGCTGTGTCTGCTCAGCATTCAAAACATGTGGCAGTCTGCAAAGACCCCAGTCACAGCTTTCAATAAACAGTGCAAAATGAACACCAAAGGGAAGCAGTCTTACCCTGTGACTGCAATTCAGGTCACCAGTGAATGAAAATATTCTCTGTGAGGGCTCCATCCAGATCCCACTGCCTCCCACAGTCTTCCTATCTGCCACTGCAGAGACTGGGCCAAAACCTAGAGAGACCATTATATAGCAGTAGGAATTCTATGTTTTCAGACTCCTGGGCGTTCACTCTTAAAGAGTTTCAAGACGAAGTTTATAAACACAATCTTTTCCTCTCAGTACTGCTATCTGCCTCTAAAAGAGTACTACGCACTACAAATTATTTGAAACAGGCAACACAACGACAGGAAAACCAGAGCTTAGCAGTAAAGGGATTTTAGCTTAAGACAAAAGTTTTTGTTAAAGCATATCCAAGAAAGCATTACATTTCCCAGACTTGGCTTGTTAAGCTAAACTGCTGAACTCTTCACAACAGATGCCTCTAGTAGGAGCAGAGCTGAAACCCCACAATTTTACAAGATGCTAAAGCTGTTCTCAGCTTACTTTTAAGATTTTGCTATCATATATTGCTACCTTCAGCTTTCTATCTTTGATCACTTGATAAAATATTGTGTAAATCTGCCATGAAAATAAAAATAAACTAATAGTCAATCAACTAATCCAGATACAAACTGAAAATGACTGCTTTGTTTTTGAACTTCATTTAGTCTTTTTCAGATGAGGAGTGCATTTACTCAAATCTTCAAGTTTGCCTTGATAATGGAAAAACAGTTTGCCTCTAGTGTTGGGACACTTCCTACTGCAAAGCCTCATTACACAAAGAATAGCTTTTGTTTTTCATTACTAGTATACCTTCAAGAGCAAAGCATGAAATTAAACTTTTTTTCCTTATCAGTGTTTACGTTGTAAACCATACGCTTTTCTAGTCGCAATCAGTTTTTTCCATCAAATCAAGGGAGACTAAAATATTACGCTAACTGTTGAGCACGTGTTTGTGATAACTGCAGCCAGAAAAGTCACTGCATCAGGACTGCACTTGGGAGAGTATCTAATTTTTCATCATAACGTTCTAAAGCACAGTTGGGACATGAGCACCACTTTTGTTCTGTCGTATCCCCAAAAATCAAAATAAATCAGTTGTTACTTGAATAAGATAAGAAATACCTGGGATACACAAGGAGCTGAGGCCATACAAGAGCTGTCACCTTAGAAAACGTCCACATGTGGGCTGCTGAGTCGCTCATGTTCACGCTGCTTCACAACAACTTCTCCTCCACTACAGCTTCCAGTAAAAGGCCTATAAACTGATAGCCATGCATCTGGTTTTAGGAGCTGACATTAGTATTATTATTGTTTTTACACAGCAATTTCACCTGTTGGCAGACCTGTCACCAAGAATGACAAAGAAGTAATGAGAACGTTGCCATTTATGCTGCTGTGCTTGAGGCCAACACACTCATGTCCCCCACTGGGACATATGGCAATTGCACGTTTGTCCACAGCCATGACGGAACAAACAAATAATTCAAGAATGATCCTTTCATAAAACACAAAGCCACAGTCATCAAGGATCTCAAATAAAATTTTATGTTTGATCCTGGGGCACATTTTACAGCTGTTGAAATTTACTCCCACTCCTCCCACCCCCCTTCTCTTAAGTGAGTATCTTTGGAATTTCTTTTCTACAACTGGCACCATAGAACAAGGTACAGTGACCCCGTCTATATTGTTTGCAAAGGCAGATCACTGCTAACCAGTTCTGCCCCTTTCTCCAAATCACACAACCACAAGTCCAACGTCTGCAAAGTCTTAATCATTCTATGAATGCAATTCTGTGAGAGAAAATAACCCTTATCTTTCACTTCTGTGTACATTATTTAGCATTATGAAGTCATACTTATGAATCCCAACTGAAATGAATAACCTTGCCAAGCTTGTTAAAGCCTACCTGCAATGCACATAATTTAATACTCTATCCACCCTAATTCTTTTATGCAGAACAAGCTGATAGAGACTTACCAGTAAACCAAAGACCTGTTCCAAGTTCTTCAGCTCCAACCGTTTCTGCTAGGAAATTTAGCTGACCCAGACAACTGCACATGGTATCAGATTAAAGAAATCGCTCACATGACATTCCTTCAGCAGCTGACGTGAGGGGAACTAGAATGGCTGATGATGGTGGTGAAATAGAACCACTGACTGCTTAAGCATTCCAGCTAAAATCAAAAAAGAAATCACCCATTTATTTGGCTGCTACACATCTCCCTCTAAGAAACTAAAGTTACTGTGCTGATGGCTATAAGACTGCATGTGTATTTGTAGTTTAAGTATTAAACTTAAAGCACTTACTTCCCACAATCAAGAACCCCAAAATTCAAAGCTTAAAGTACTCTGGGCAAGCTTAACTGTCTTCTAGCTAAGATGACAGGGGATAACAAAGATGGCAACACCAAATGACCCTCACGTCTTTTTATCCCCCAGCACATATACAGAAATGCTTCATTGGTTAAACCCCCAGTTTTCAGTTCTCACCTTCTCACAGCTATTTCATTCCTTTTCTTTCAAGGCGCAATCACACATCCCATTTTTTCCTTTGACTCCCAAAGCCAGTTAAAAACCGTCAACCCATCCTCAAGACCATTCACAATAAAATTCCTTTAGAATCTGTGACCTTGCACAGAAGCTTAGAAAGCACACTCTTTCTAAAAAGAAAAGCTCATAAGGAGGGCTCATAAGGAGAAAAACACAAGATGTATTTTGTTGTTCAAGTGCATCAAATGAAACCTCAGCTAATCAAGTCTCAGTTACAGCCCTGAAAACAGTCTCACTCCATCTCATTCAGGAGCTACATGCTTCAGCAGCTTTGATTGCTAAAGTTGCTTGTATATTTTTGAGACAAGTAAAGTTTGTGAACTTTAAGTTTTCTTTAACGAAATGCAGCAGAGATGCAAGTGAACTGACCTTCCAACAGGCTCCATTTGATTCTAGTGGTAAAAAGCAACTCTAGTCATTAGAGTGATCCAGGAGTCAACGGCCCCTCTTGCAAAAGAAAGGCCTCATTTTCTGTTAATTATTTTACAGTGTTAGTATTCTTTTTTTTTCTTTTCTTTTTTTTTTTTTTTTTTTTTAACATTTCCAGACGCTGATACATGAAGTGTAAGTTTCTGAAAAACAAAACTTCCACAGACAGGAAACTCTTAGCACCTCAGATCAAGGGATAAACATAATCAACCTTATTAAACCAACAAACCAAGTTTATTTATAGAAGTCTGTACATTTGTAATGAACTATATGCTAGGACACCAATGAAACAGAGCAAACAAATCGCTCCCTAATGAGTGGGAGGTATAGTCACTCACCTTTACATGCACTTAAAGGAAAAAAGATTACAGCTTTCATACACAGTTCTGTAACTATTCAGAGTACTTTCTTGATGTATTATTCTCAATATAAGAGTTTTGCATGATAATTTGCTGACTGTTTCCTCTCTCAAAAACAGTATTTCAGCAGAATCCAGAGATTTTAAGAGGGTAAGTGGCAGTTTCGCAGTTGCAGATAAATAGGACATAGTCCATCATTCAATTCTGCATTCTAAACTCACTGCATCTCCTGGTTTGGTTATCTCCACTCTAAGTTTCTTGCAAGACTGTACAGGTCTTCTTGACATTTTTACTGCAGTACAGGCTACTCGTGTTACCACCAAGTGTAGAAGCTTGCTAATACCAATATGTCAAGGGCAAGCACAATAAAAATACTGAATTCAAGTTAACTTTACCTTCAGAAACCACTTTTAACTGCACCCCAGAGCTCTGAGGCACTGTCATGGGAAAATAAAGTTTTGAGTTGTTTGATTTTGCAATTATTTCTGCAAAGCATTGGAGAGTGATTATTTTGAAAACTGGCTACTGCAAAATAAGTTTTGATTTTCTTTTTATTACAAATCTTTAACATCATTGAAGCTGTTGAAAAAAAACCAAAATCATGTCAAATGCATATCTACACAGTGAATTACGACGTCTCCTATGAAGTTATCATGGTAGATTCCATAAATCCACTCTTAAAAAAGTTAGAAGTACATATATGTGAGAGCCTACAACAACTCCAGAGAAGCTGCTAGAAAAGGCCATGAAATAAAGCAGTCTATGGTTACATATTTACAGAATAATCCACACGTCCTAGAATTATGGACTATTCAGTAAATAAGTACTGAAGTATCCCTAATTATTTCTTTACATGGTAGATTATAGCTGCTTCAAAGGTTGATTTTCTTTTTATACACAGTTCATAGTATCAATCTGCACACAATTACATGATGTTTCTTTAAAGCTACCATTAAAAAGGAATAAGAGAAAGTTAAATAAGGACTAGATTAAAATTTCATTAAGAATCCAACAAGAAAGCATCAAACACAGGTTTAAGCATAACCAGTGCATGATTTCAGAAAAACAGTAATGCTCTGACACAAAGAGAGCATCAGCATTTTCCCTCTTCGGGGTCCCCCAGAAACATTCCTATCCAGTTCAGTGCTTAAGTTAACATATACGTACTGGCCTGAGTAGGAACAAACACGTGCTTGCACGCTTACCTGAACGAGGGCCTCTAACCTTTTAGATTTCTAATTCTCTTTTAATTTAGTTCTTAGCTCCATATATTCAGTTGTATCTTGTTTGGAAAAGCTCTTCGTTAAATGTCACTTATTTACACTTAAATTTTTTTTTATTTTTTATTTTTTTAACACCTGAGTGATAATTGAGCTGTCACCTTGTGTCCAGTCAAATATTCCATAAAGCCATACAATTCTTGTGCTAGTGTCGCACTCCGCTTGTACCAGATTATATATGAAAAATGTGCATCAGTTACCTCTCCTACACCACCCACTGACCTTTCCACTGTGTCCTTACTGTGTCCTTCCCCTTTCACACAAACTGATTTCAGTTTTTAATTGTTTGTTTCATAGAAGCCCAGTTTAAATGGTTCACAAAGCAAGAAACAAACGTGAGCTAGAGCCCAGTGAAGACATTATGACTTAACAAATAGATAATATTGGAGGCCTGGAGAAAAAATTAAAGCCCAACCAATGAGCACCCCAGGGGTATCCCAGAAAGAGCTACTCCACTCAGTTAAAGCCAGAGACTCCAGATGTGCTACAGATGACAAGTCCCACATCAAGAGCTGTGTACCTCTCTCTCATCAATTAAGTGTAAGTAAAAAAGGGAACATGAAGTTAAACAGCTATATCAGCCAAGCCGTTTTAGTAAGAAGAATCACATTTAATGAGTTTCTTTCTTGCAATTTCAGATGCTCAAGTACAGCTGATAGAAATTCAAAACAGCCGTAAAGAACTGTGACAGACGGATACAAATAGTACTGCAGCTTAAAAATGATAAAAAACACCTGAAAAAAAGTCACACAACCCTCCCAAAAAAATTTACACTTTGAACCTAAGCCAGTTTTTGAAGATTCCCTTCTCCAAAGCTAGGATGAAGGAGGAAGAAGAGGAAGAAGAAAGTGCAGATGACCTTCCAGCCACAAAGGTCTTGCGTCAATGTTTATTCATCGTGCCTGTGGTGGCATGTAAGGGGAGATCACCAAGTGCTGATTCTGCGACCACCAAAAGAGATCCCTATGGAAATCCAGACCTCAGGCTAATACTGAACACAGAGTGGACCAACGAGCTGCATCAACAAAATAAAAACAGAACTCAAACTAAAAGAAATGGGAAGACCCCAAATAGCACAGATCCACATTTGTGAGGGGGGCAGGAGTAAAGGGCAAGAAGGGAGGTCTATACAGTAAATAGTTGAATGGTTTATGTTACAGATGACTGGCAGTTTTAAAGAGTCTCTTCCCAGCTCCATTGCTGCTCCAACCCAGAAGGGAGAACTGAAAGGGGAAGAATAAAAGGTAGGACATCATCATGGAGCATGCAGGATCAGAAGCAGCAGAGTGGGCATGCTCAAATAAGCCCCCGCCTCTTTTTGTAGTCCTCCAAATTCAATGATCTCCGAGGAGCACCATCTTTTGCTGGTGGAGCCTTGGAGGTGATGGCCAGTGCCTTTGATTCTGTTGGGGACAAGAGAAGAGTGAAGACCAAAATACATGGCGGGGGGGGAAAAAAGCAGAATTTTACTTCTTGTTTTTGCTAACAAAAAGCATCACCAAATCATATTTGGCTTCTCTGGTACATATCGGGTTAAAACTCAAGAATATAGCCAGTATATTGTTGCTTATCTTCAAGGATAAAGCACATGCAATTTTGCTTCAACATTATCTCCAATACCAAAGACAGCAAACAGCAACTCTGTAAAGCAGCAGGTTCAGAAATCAACACTTTATCCACACAGTGCATACACAGATTATGGAACAGGACACTGTGGACACTCAAAGCTTATCAGGCTTCAAAAGTGACTAGACAAATTCATAGAACAAGTACCAAGGTTTATTAAATACAACACTCTCAACTGTTCCTCAAGGATTGTGTGAGATACAGACACTGTAGATTAGAAGAGTGTATCAGAAAACTCTTGTTACCTCCTTTTCCCACTAGGTATTTGGAACAAGGATACAAGGACATACAGGCTTCCAGTGTAACACAATACAGCTCTTCTTGTTTTCTCAGTGAATATCACTAGCATATGTCCACTCCTCCTCAAGAAACTTGACAAGAAAACACACACAGATCCCTTGCTCCCGTTTTCAAAAATCCACCATTGACTCCAAAAGAACTACTCTGGAAGTGAGCTCTACCGTAAGGGTCTGAGCAATCATGTACCCAAACTCAACTGAAACACCTACCAGAACTGGGGACCTGAAGATCAATCTTTACATCAAAGTCATGTACTTTGAAAAGATCTTCTGAGAGGTCACTGGCTGATTTAGAGTTCACATCTTTATCTTTCCCTTGACCCTGAAAGAAAAAAATTCATCGATCTCTAACCTTTATCCATCCAGAAAAAAGCCAGGAATAAAAATACTTCCCCCCCCCCCACCTTCCATCACAAACATATTTAGTTATCTTTCATATTGCTAAAGAAACTTAACTTTCTTTTCCCAGTGAAGAAAAAGCTCTCTCTCTACAATAATACTTTACAGGACACTTATTTCTAGAACCGAAACATGCACATTTACTATTAGTCACAAGCTTCTAGAGCAAAATGGTGACAGTGAGAGGGAACACGTAAAAGAGGCAGAAAGGGAAACTTGCCTTACTCATGTCCTTTGGAGCATCTGGTAATACACCAGATCCATACTTTGCATTTAGCTGGGCAAGGATGGCAGCTTGGACAGCAGGATCTCGGGACTGCAGGGGGAAATAAAACATCATATTTCAGTTGGTGACCACTCTGTTAGGACAGCGTTCCTACCATTTAATACAAAACCCAACAGAGGGTGTAGATCAGTTAGTTCAATCTTCAGGATCTCAAGACAATTAAGATCATTCTGATACCTATGTAATGCATCTGATAGCTAGTACTAAACTGAAAGTTGTTCTTCAGAAAGTTCTTCTTTAAGATGACATTACATTTGCTGTTGTGATCTGCTCCTGTGACTAGCCCTAACACTATCCTCAGATGTGTTTGCTTTTATCTTACAGTTTAGGCTAAAATACTCTATGAGAGAAGAAACTTGAAGACTATTTTTTATTTTTCACACGATAATGGTTGTCTACCATAATAACTTTACTCAACTACGATTCTTCCTTTCAATACAGGATTATTTAATTAAGAATTATTTAGTACAAGCCCTGAAATCAAATTCCTTTTCTACTTTGCCAATTTGTGGAGACTGACGAGACATCTTGATCTTAAAGGAAAAAAAAAAAAAAAAACACCGGAACTATATGTTAATCCAGAATCGGTTTCAAAGCCATATTGTTTGTAAGAGCTGATCCTTCAACTTCACTATCCATCATTAATATGGCTATGGACTGCAGTAGCAGTTTTTGCCATTATCATGGAAATTTGTGTCAAACCGCTTCATCCATCACAGGCCTGAAGCGTCTGGTCACTTCTTTCCTTTTACAGACCTTTAAAGAAAATCTCACCTAATTAGAAGCAAAACCCACACCTAAAGCAAGTTGTCTTCCCAAAACTAATTATATGTTATAAGTACTTCTGCGTTTCAGAATTCACTACAGAAGTCTAAACCACAGTTGCTTCTCCACGTACATACCCACATCACTTTAAACCTTTATGGGTTGGGGGAGTAAGGAAGGGAGAGGGGAAGCATTGTTTTTTCCTTTTTTGGAGATAGGAAGACTAAAATCTCATCCTGGCACCTGGAGCGTTAATAGCAGATGGCACAGTTAGGCATGAACACAAGCAATATTTTCCTTCCTCCTCTCTGTATTACGTTGTTTTCTGTTTCTCCGCAAATTGCCTCAGATGAACTTCAATATTACACTTACATTAGACACTATTGTGGGCTTGCACTGCCGTCTAGTAAAGGGGTCCATTTGTTGGTTTTTCATGCTGTGACTTTCAGCCTGAACAAGAAAAAGCACATGGTTCTGCAGTTAGCTGCTTGCACCCTTGCAAATCCTCCCATAGCATCCCACCCATGCACACTCGTCAGCTATATATAAATATAATATCAAGGTCAGAGAAAAAACATCAACTGCATCACCGACCAGAAAGATTTCATAACACTCACAATCCTATGCTTCACAGGGCAAAACTGCCCTTACTAAATACAACAGAAAATAGCCACACAAATCTTAAGGTAACCAAGGCTTTTGCATTTGTTAAGAAGCTTAACTTTTCTTTAAGTGCCACTACAGAGAATTGAATGCTTCCTTTACTATTTTGTTTTCTGAAGTCTCCTTTCTGATTTCTCTCTCTTTTCTGTCCTTCCTTGTACTCTGTTAAGTCATGAGATCCCTGACTCCCAAAATGCCTGTTAATGAGATTGCAAGCATAGAAGGCGTAAGAGGGATTTTTTTTTTTTTGACAGGCTTTTCTTGCCCTGATTGCTTTTGCATCTTTTTCTCTTTATGCCTTGGCATAGTTCTATAACTAAATATATAAAATGTAATATCAGTGTACAACCATTATCACAGAGTGTGAACTAAAAATGTACTAACTCACTATTACAATCAGTAATCTGCTGAATGAGTTGATCAAAAACAAAACCATATGCTTAAAAAAAATAAAAATCATGTCACTTGCCTATATAAAAGATTTTATAAGATCATTAAAAAAATTGAGCAACTTCATCATGCAATTATCTTGCTCTGCATCATTTCATCTCAATATGCACAGAAGTATTAATTTGGCATTATTTACCACAAGAGCCTTCTCAGACTCAACGATATTCCACTCTCTATTTCTCTGGTTGATGTAACTGCAGAAAAAAAAGAGAAAAAAGCCAAAACAGGATAAAGAAAGAGCAAGTGACAGTCATTTATCAACTCTTACACAACAATAAGCCTGTCAGTATTCTTGAATCTTTACCTGACCACAAATTACTCTTATTGCAATGCAACTGCTACCAAGGTTACATGGAAAAGAGTTTCTATTCTTGACATTTTTATCTGAACGACACATACAAGGAAGTGGAGAGAGGCAAACACTAGCAGAGTCATTATGACATAAACTCCATGCACACACTGCACAACAAGGAAACAAGCAAAGCCTTACAGTTAAATCACTGCTGATTTAATCAATTTCTCCACTCTGCATTTTGGTTGACACTATGTTAAAATGAAAGCGTCCAACATCTGTTTCTTACCTGATGGCAGAAATGTTTTTTGTTCGTTGACGATCCAGAGCCTCTGCTCTCTCCTCAAGTTCATTAAGCTGATCTTGAATCTGTTTGGCCTTATCTTGGTCCCCCAAGTCTTCCGCCATGGCCTTCAAACAAAGAATACCTTATTAGGCACTACTCTTTACCACAGAATCAATCAGAGAAATGAGGGATAGACCCAAAAATCAGCCAGTTAACTCTATTCCAGTTCCAAGTGTTCTAACCACATATGATAAGAATACAGCAAAGAGCTAAATTCTCCCTGCAGCTTAAAATAAAACTGTACTTCTCATTCTGAAGAATTCTGTGAACTAAAGACAACTTAAGAACACCAGTCTCAGCACGAACAGGATAAGTCTGTTAGATGATTTACGTTGTCCATTTGAATAAGTTTTAATATTGCTATTTGTCAGCCCAGAAAAAGACTGATTACTTCTGCAATTGCAAGTTGCCACCTATTTTAGCAAGTTGGAGAACTGCACTACAACATCAGCTTATCATGCCACCTGGTGACAACAAGAAGGAATTGCACTCCTCTGCACCATGAAACTAACAACTTGCGTATTCACGCACAGTAAAAAATGATGAACAAACACTATAGTTCAGTTAAAGAATGTAGAATTAATGATTAACATGAAATCTTAGTTTTTATTCTGTATGAAGCATGAATGTTTTGAAAAAGAGCTGCACAAACAAAACCAATGTTTTATATCTTTGTCTTCAGAGATACTTAAGACCGCTTGTTTACGTGTCTTCTGGGCTTTGGCTTTTCAGCACTGTCAAGTCTATGCATTCCAGGAAGTTTACATGTAAAACAGTTTAGTGGCAAGTAAATATTTCAGAATGTATTGTTTTCAACACAAATTACTGGCCATATCAAAGTAAAAACTCAGCCACCCCTGAGTAAAAGTCAACTTAGTTTTAAAATCAACTTTCAAGTGTTACTAGGGACTACCCTGCAAAAAATAAAAGGAAAACTAGTTTCTAAAGCAGAATAATTTAAGAACTTCTTTAAAAGGACACTAAAAGACAGCCAGAATGGTTGGCAATTGCACTAGTGAATGAATGTAACAGCTTAAGCAGTTTTGCTGTTGTTGTCGTTGTTGTTTTTTTAAAGTTTTCTGAACTCAGCAATGAGCCTTGAGATTTGCCTCTTAGCTGCATAGTTAAAGTCGAGCTTACTGCTGACTACTGCCAAAATCCAGAGGAGCTCCAGTTCTTCAAAATCAAAGACTGCACTAAGCTTGCAGGCATCATCTCATGTCTCACCTTCTCCTTTAACAGCTGAGTTTTCTTCATAGCATAATTTGGAGGGGCTTTTCTGAACCTTTCCTTCTCTTTCACAATCTGTAAAACCAGAAGAAACAGCAAAGATACACAGGTATGAAATATCTACTTCAGTAGCTGGACACAAGAAGGAACAGATCAGTATCACCTAAGAAATATACTTACTGCCACAGAAATTTACTCATGCTCTTTCTCTGCTGCATTTTTTAATTTGTGACTTGGTAATGAGCTACAGCTCCACTCCCCTCACTTAAGACATATAAAAATCTGATGCTAATCACATTTGGTCAGTATGAAGCAAATATTAAGCTGCAGAAACTATAATAAATGCATCTATCACGATGCTGTTAGCTTTTCATAACTTGAGAATTATGTTGCCATACTTCAATTAGGAGTTCAAAGCTCTGCAACACAAGTTGAGGAGGTAACAAAGAACAAAGGATGAAGTAAAGCAGCAAGGAGAACCAAACAGCTGAATCACCAAGCTACTCTATCAGTTATAAAATAACACTTTCTTCTCAGGAAGGCAATACCATGATCATTTTGCTCTGTAAGAGCTAATTCTCTGCTCCACCTTTAAGTACTGCCATAGCCTCACAATAACACGCTGTTTACCTCCTCAATGTCCTGGTCATTAAACTTGTAGTTGAGGGCTTCCTTGATGGACACTTCCTTCTTGTTTATCTCATCTAATGTGGGTAGCTGCATCCCAGCAGAGAACATCTAAACAAAAGGAGTTTAGTTTTCACTTAGAATACCAGTGGTAGAAGGCTGCTGAGAAGAAATTGAAGTCTAGCAAACTTACCGCTTCCTTCCACTTCATGAACTCGCTTTCAGTAAATTCCTGATTTGAGACAAACTCCAAACGAAACACGCGCTGATCACTGCCATGCCTGCAACAAGAAAATGTCACATGCCTTTCTGATGGCACAGAGCTGTAACCTTTTACCTGTAGGTAATAAGTAGACTCATGAAACCCCAGAACAGACACTTCAGGCTGCTCTTCTGGCTCATATGCTATCTATTCCTAACTTCAGTAAGATCAGCCACAGCTCAGGAGCCTCAGCCAGCTGTTAATACCGAGTAATAATGCAAAGGAATATTTGATGATAAGCCTGTAGGGAATAGTAATACCCTCAGCAGAAAACAGAAACAGATCTCTCACACCTAAACTTTAAATACTCTACCTGGTGACCTGTGGCATAATCTTTGGAAACACAAAGCTCTTTCACATTTTGACCAGCAGAAGTAACTTGTAAGCTCTACTGAATTGTACTGAATGCTGGAGCCAACCCCTGTCTAATTTTTCATTCACTGGCTAGCCAAGAGCCAGTAAGCCTTAGAGACTGCATTCTGTGGAAACCTAACAGCTAAACTACTCTTCTGCTACTAACCACTACTAAAATTAGTCGCCATAATGTAAATTTCAATCAAAACATGGAGCTCTCTCCTGAAGTAGCCTAAAAAGCTATTGCATGTCACAATGGATGTTGTTAAGACCTGTTTTTTCTGTTGCTACTCCGCATTTACACCTACATCTATTTTTCACAAGCTCTCCCACTTCTTCCAAACAATTAACATCTTCCTGACCTGTCTCACTAGGATGTTTTGTATTGTAACTGTTAACATTCACCACATGGTTGTTACAAGGGCTGTAAGGACAACAGAGAAATCTGATGCTCTAGTTCAGCTCTTCCCTCCAGAAGCACTACTTAAGTTGTAACACATATAATAGACCTCATCATATATACCTTTAAATAATACATATTTCTAACACTTGATTATAACTATTGTGGAGAAAATTCAGAAAGAATACAGCAAAGCTCAAGAGGTGTATATATACAAGCTATCTCAGGTTACTAATGCAAATAAACTGCTCAGGTGTCAATACAATCATAAGTCTCTGTATGACATTTTTATCATTTAATTATCCCTAAGAGTTAAAACAAACAAACGATTCTAACATTGTCATTGCAAGGCCGAGTTTGGCTTTTAGCTCTCATCTCCAAACCACACAGAGAACATTGCATGCTATAAAAACAACACTGATTCACGAATTGACAAGGGTTATTTTGGTATCTTACCGCAACTGTAGTCCTTTGTTTGTTCGGGTACCACCAAGCTGGTAAACCTTTGCTGTCTCTACCACACCAGTTATTTCAGCAACCTATACACAAAAGAAAGAAGGCAAATGAGGTTTTTTTGTGTGTGTGTCTTCCTATAACATACCTGGCATATTTAAGCCTTTTCACTAGATATCAAAAATCTTAGTCTAATCACCAATCCTAACCAGATCAAAGAAAGCAGGACTCCTTAGTGTACATTACTGGGAACTGAATTAGTTGTGTCATGCATCACTTTTGAGTTGGCAAGTTGTATCAGCTTGATGAACTTTTTTCGTATCTTCTTAGTCTACCTCCTAGTCAAATGATGCATAC
The DNA here is from genome assembly GCA_013396635.1 of Penelope pileata. NCBI lineage: Eukaryota > Metazoa > Chordata > Aves > Galliformes > Cracidae > Penelope > Penelope pileata. The sequence continues at coordinate 660,748 of WBMW01001028.1, read as the reverse complement.
CTTCCTATTTCCTTTACAGTAAGCTAAACTAGCGCTAATTACATTTCGCAAATGAAATATCTCATAGATGTCCACACAATAAACACAGCTCCTCTGGGGACCATTTTAATGCAATTTTAGATAATATTATTGCATGTTACGGTTGTAGTTATGGCAATGAAGCAGAAATACAAAACTGTGTTCTAAATCACCTTCTCTTCACATGGATGTACTATAAACACTTTGTAACGTGAGAACTGAGACCACATTCCCAGTAATAAGGAGTGACTCCTACTCATCCTTACTTTGTCAAAGCAAAGTTCTGAACTCTAGTTTGCAATACAAACGATGAGACAAGACAGCATGAACCAAAGCTAGAAGAACAGGCTTTGTTAGCTCTCCTTCCCTCACATGATATGATATGCATCTCCCATGCACACAGACATGTATTTACATACACAAACACACATCCACACACGTGTGTATCATATCATCAATCAGCTTGATTTAAAGGCCAATAAACTGTTTCCATCTCTTCACCTACCTGGTCTCATAGTCTTAATTATTTTTAAAGCAGTTTTCCCCATTTCTCTGGCAGCAGTTACATTTTCTGGTTACAAAATAACTTTTTCCATTAACCATATTAACAATCACAGGTGTTTCAGCAGTACTAAGCTGCAAATACTGCATTACAGCACTACAGAAAGAGCTAAATCCCTTGGAATTACACTCACCCGATAAACAGGTTTGCTATTGTGATTTCCAATGCCAATACGGACAAAGCAACCAGTGACTGTCTTGGCAAAGAAGGGCATATGACACCAGCGTTCCAGCTTGTGTCGCGATAACCGTACTCGGTTCAGCTCTTCGGGCAAGGACACTGGCTGGGATTTAGGAGGAATTTCTTCTTTCCTGAAACGGGAAAGGCAAGAAGGAAAACAGACAAAAGAGAGATCATCATCATCATAAAGGGGGTCCAGAACAAGGTGCAGCAGAAGTTCTAACGATTTGAAGTATTAGTTAAAAAAAAAAAAAGATTAATCGTACACTAGTTCTCGGTACATATGTGAATTTACCATTCACGGGAAAGACTTAATGCAAAGTCCTAGTGACTAGACATGTTCCTAGACACACTGATCTGCCCCCAAATAATCCTCTAAAACCGTGTGCATCTACACAAAGTGATTAACTGCGTTTTTGAACACACACAATAACAGTAGCCTGGTGTTTGCTACTTACTCTTCCTCTTCATCAGAGGATGAGGATCTGGACGAGCGATCACTTTTCTCACTAGACTTATCATCCTCCTCCTCCTCTTCATCATCAGAGTATACTTCACTAGTTTTTAATGGCTGTTTTTTTGCAAGCAATTCAGCTGGGGGAGGAAGGAGAGAATAGGGAAAAGCAAGATGTGATTTTTGATGAAAGTTTCCATTTCGAGCCGAAATCTCATTGTAAAAAAAAAAAAACCCAAAAAACAGTACAACCAGAGAGCTGTTAGTTTTATAGTGGATATAATTGCCACATGTTTAAATCCACTAGTAAGAAAAGCCCTCCATTATATATATTCAAGTTGAGAAATCAAAATAATTTAATTGTATCTTAAATCTCACTTGTATTTAGCTTCAGTCTCCCAACTTGACTGCACTTGGTCTTACAAGATGGGCCTAACAACTGGATATACAACGTAAAATATCATGCTCAGACAATTTATTTTTTTTTCCTATGCAAAATAACAATATCTTGTATTTAGAGTGGGCCATAATTAAAACCTAGCAGAAAAACAAAAAGTGATGCACTAAAGGACCATGGCAAGAAGGATAAGATGATTTGCCAGCAAAGAAACAAGCAAATGCAGACAAGATAGCACGAGTACAATAAATACTGTTTGGATGGTTCAGAGATTAAGTAACGTACTCTAATTGACCAATTCAGATACATGATCTAGACATTACTAAGTACCATTCAGTAGAGTACTAGGAAAGCTTGCTCTGTTTTCAGATCACTCCTTATGGGGAATAAAAATATAAATAAAAAGTCAAAGGGGCCAATTAATGTTCTAGGTGACTCTACTTGTCAAAAGACCAAGGAAGATGCAGACAGAGTGCATTCATCCAAGATGTAGGATTGTTGCATTAATTAGAAACAGGTAGAAGCACTCCCAGAAAGTTGTCATCGAAAAAGTAGTTAGAACAACAAAGCCTTCATACCTGTTCTGTTCTTTCTTTTCTCTCTTTCTGCTTTTAATTCCTCCATTGCCTGAGATTTCTTGTCTAGCTTCTCATCCCGTTTTGATCGTCGCTCTTTGTTATGTGACATGACCTAAAAAAATGAACAGAAGGTCCCTCAACACTGAGGAGCAATTCTTAAATTGAAATGAAAACATTGTTTTCAGACTGAAAACTTTTCAAGTGGAAACTACTAACAAATTCAAGATAATCAGTTTTTCGCAAGTTTGTTTTTTCATAGTCCAGGGAAGGGTAAATTGACCAAAAAAGTATTACTGTACTTTGTTTCAAGAATGATTATCATATTTATTCTTCAACATTTCCGCCATCAAGTTTTAGTCTCAAAACTCTTCTTTAAAAGATTGAAAGACTAGAGAAATAAAATTGAACTAATTCTGCAACTAACAAGTCATGAGGAAAATACCGGATAAATATTAGTCTCATTGATTACTGCTTCTGCAAGGCCAAAACACTTGTTTTCCTTCAGTAGCAAGGAGAAAAGATCTGTTGAAAGTATTCAGATCAGAAATAAAGTTAAAAGTAAAGTCTGCAATATGAATACAAATTCAGAATGTGGTAAGCTTTCTAGATACAACTGTTAGAAATGGAAAATATTAGAATAACCAGCTACAAAGAATGCAGCTTCTGTAACAAGCAGTCATTTAAATTAAGACAAAGTCATTTCTGAAAGGCACTGTAGAAGAACTCTGAATACAATGCTTTTATATATGCTTTTACGTATATACACACATATATATGCATGTGCACTTTCTACATGCTATACAGACATATATGGACTATATATAAAGTATATTCATACTCATGTACATATGTGGAGTTGAGAGGGGGAGAGAAAAGAAATTCACACCACTTAACGCGTGCCTGATGGAAAATTCATCTCACCTAACTGGATTTAGATGTTAAACACCTATTTCACTAGAGAAATAACGTAGGCTAAATTGCCCCCTCTGGAGACATATTTCTCTACTGCACAGAGGGACAAGCTACAAGTGTAAACAAACAACTAGCTGGGAAGTTAGGCAAGATGAATTCCACCCCATTCTGGGAGGCTAACTACCCAGACTTGACAAATTAAAGGCAGGCTCTTAACCTAACAATTTGGCCATTTGTAGCTATAGTTCAGTTACACAAGCCTCACTCAAAAAAAACCAGCATCACCCTCTCCCTGCTGGAGATGGCAGAAATACAAAACTACTTCTGTTCCTTCTAGAATTCAAGCTTTTCCTTCACACGTATTTTAAAAAGCTGAGCAGTTTCTGGCCTGCTCTCTCAAACTTTCACTTGTAAGAAAAACAGCATATGAAAATCTCAGACTGAATGACAGGTCCTGTCACAGGAACTCTAGCTGTAGCCACAACTTTTTCTTCATTTCACATTTTTCATTGAAAGGAATTATCAATAGGCCAAATACGTTATTCTCTTTTTAAATGAGCTTGAAAAGCTAAAGATAGCTTGAGCATACAGATGAACCAAATCCTGACCTGCTTACCATGCTGTTTGACATTTTTAAGGAAAAAGGGTCAGGGGCAGGGAGAAGCAGCATCCCATCTCCGGCTGCCAAGGAAAAAAGAGTTTGTTACTAAGGTCAGTTTAATTTCCTACCTGGGATTCCTGGATCTGTGTGAGTTTTTTCTTTTCCTGCTCTTCCTCTTGCTTTTTCTTTTTCTCTTTCTTTTCTTTCTTTTTTGCCGTTTTTAGTTTTTTCTTGATTTCAAATCTATTAGATATTCAAAAGAGAGAGTGCATGAAATAATGCTCCCTTCCTGAGTGAGCACAGTACCATTCAGATGCTATCTCAGCTTAAGTGATTAAGTAAACCTCAAGAAACACTTCCACTGCTTGGCTCAAGATAGGTAATCATTTAACTCTATCTGACAACACTGGTGGGTGTTGACCCACTCCCCCTTCCTATCCTCTCCCTTCCCCAAGAAAAATATGACAAAGAGAAGCTGAGCACAGAAAAGTTCAGCTTTACAGAAGGTGAGAACTAACCTGAAAGAGTGGGGAGACCACATACTAACAGTTTCTACCCACAAACCTGTCATTACTCCTGCTTCATTTTTACCAGAATAGCGACCATTACATGCTGCCTCCGACTACAAAAACAAATTGGATTTTTCATGTAATTTGAATCTCAACAGCTAAAAACTTGATTCTCTAAAACCACTATCATGCTAACTTTTTCCTGCTGACACTCAACTTTTCTAGTGGCACTCATCTGTATAAGAAAGTCAAGTCATAGCGAGTCCTCCCTCAGCTGCTAAAGAACATTCCATCAGATTCAGGCAGTTTCTGTGATTTAAGCACTTCTATTTCGACCTTCCCTAAATGTGTCACCCTGAAATCTCATTTTTAAACACTGCATTCAGAAAAGCCACAATTCCACTGGAACTGTCCTGTGACAGGTTCCACTACAGCATGGACTGGTCATTGCTTTAGTGAAGTGTGTATGTGGACTAACACAAGCAAAAACTTCCAGTAGCTGAAAGTTAAAACGCATTACCCACATGCCCATTACACAGCCCATTGCTTTCAGCCCTTTATATCTGGATTTTGTAGACAAGAAACAGAAGGGTCAGATGAGCTCATTGCCCTTTTACACCTTTGCCACAAAGCATAACACACAGGGCATAGCACTGTATCACATGCAATGTCTGCTGTAATCCCAACTAAACACACAACAAAAGATATGAGGGCTGCTCCAAAAGCAATGCCTCCTATTTTATTATGTTTGCCTACAATATCAGAGGCAGATGGTGGTGGTATGGCAGTAAAAGTTGAACCTTCCCACCAATATTCTGTTCCATGTTGTTGCCGTGTGACAGATGGCAGCAGAGGGGCACTCTGACAATGGCATCTGACATGGAAGTGTGGACGAAGCAAAGAGGTGGAACTGAATTCCTCCATGTGGCATAAACGGCACTCACTGACATTCACTGATGCTTGCTGAATGTTTCTGGAGGCCAAACAGTGCATGTGAGCACAGTGAGGCAGTGGTGGTACATTTCAGCAGAGGCAATAGTGACAGTGGGGCACCTCTGCTGGAGCAGATTGTTACGAGTGAGGCATGCAGGCATTCATCACTGGCGGAAACACACAGTTAATGGCGGTGACTGTGTTGAAAAAGAGAGTTTTGTAGCTGAGTATTTGCTCTATCAAACAGTGTTATTGTGCTCTTTGTAGCTGTTCCAGTTTCCATGGAAATACATAGGAGGCATTATTTTCAGAGTGACCCTATGCTACATATAGATAGCATTTTGAAAGATTCAACTTACCATAAAAAGTTAAACAACTATTCTTCCCACCCCCACCTCTTAGTTCTACTTGCCAACAAGCCCTCTACACAGAACAAGACAAACTTGTTTAAGATTATAACAGAAACTCAAGCTCAGACTGCTTAGCTAGTTTGTATCAAGTACTCCTAAGAGATTATTTTAAAAGAAAAATATTCAGCTACCATGGAACTATGAATGAAATTCAGAAAAGTGGCAGCCTTCTACCTGATCTAAATCCAATCTTTCACCCATTTTGATCTCTTTGACAAGGGCAGCAGACGAGAAGACACTGAGAGTGGTATTAAAAGCACAGCCAGACAGGGCTCTAGTTATGCCTCGGACAAACGGACAGTTGATCATACTGACTTGATTCATACAACGGTGTCAGTTCTCTGAAGAAATTTCTCAGCAAACGATAGAAAAAAAAGTCACTGAAGAGGGAAGGAAAAATGAAGAAAACATGCCCCACGTATACCAAATCTTTTGTTAGATACACGGGGAAAAACAAACAAAAAGCAACAAAAACTACATGGAAGTTGCCTGACAGGACAGTATTACAATAACAAACAAAACCACAACATCTATGGTAGAAATTCACAAATGAACCCTGGAAAATGACATGTCCAATACCACTCATCCTTATTTCAACATCCCTTCCTTCTACTTGGCCTCCAACAAGCTTCACAGTCACAGAGGCAAACTAACACTGGTCTGTGCCTTACCATTGTTTTTTGAAACACTGATGAAGCTCTTATGCACTTTACACTTCGTTTTTTTCTGAAGTAGCAGCATATGACAACCAATACAGAAAAGACAGACAAGAAAGCAGTCCTACCAACTGTCTGTCATCTAGTGCCCGAAGTGGTACACATGGCTACAACAGCAGCTGACAACCACACGTGTTCGACAGCTAAGTAACTTTCAGAAACCAACCCTTTCAAGAACATGCAGAATTTCTGCTTTGTGCTTCTAAACTAGTTTTAAGGACAATTCACACAAGAATCTACCATGAAACTTAATCTACTTTAGAGTGCTGAACGCCTGGACCCCAGCCACAAGAGCACAGTCAGCACAGTCTCTGTACAGACAAGTCCAAATTAAGAATATAGAAAAACTATTTGTAAAGAAACAGATCAAGCATTCTGCTGAAGAATATTTATCCTAAGAACACTGGACACTTCCACCTCAGTTTCCTATATAGCGATACTTATGAAAAGTAATGGAGTGAACAACAATTCTATGTCAATGAACACAAAGTTTCTTTGCCTTACAGTTTGACACTATGCAAGAGTTAGACTTCATCACTTGCAGACTGATGGACTGTCTAACTGTTTACCCCATTATTCTGCTTTTTTCCCTCCTCCTTTTTTGTTTTTATTATTCATTGTTTCAAACAAACAACATTTGAATAGATTACCTGAAAGTCACAGAAATAGAAATTTAAGTTTCATAATGTTTACTATACAGAAATGAGAAAAAATACATTTCACATGATAAGAAATATGTAGAATGTGCTATACATTGCTGTTAATGTGTAGGATTTAGTTTCAACAGTTTAACTGAATGGTGCATTGCAAAGAATTTAATTCAGTGCTGTTTACACAAACAGCCTGTATGAATATGCTATCAAATATCAACTGAGATAAATTCACCTTCTCTTTAGCACTTCTCTCTTCTCTATCCGGTTAAACAGTTCCTGTTCTCTCTCCTTTTCTGTCATTTGTTCCAGTCGAGCCCGGTCTTCTTCATCTCCCATAAGATCTTCTCCATAGCCATCATGGAATTCCTCATCTTCAGACGAAGAATCTGAATCTGAGCTAGATGATGAGCTGTTGCTTTCCGAGTCAGACACTTCTCCTAAAACAAAATCACAGGACAGTAGAACTCAGCTGAGCCAAAGCCCACCCCTTCAGAGTAGCATGTAAGCTGAGGGTATCAAGAATGAATTTTACACTTCTCTTTCATTATACCAGAAGCATGCATATAATGAAAACTGAACCTACTAAATACTTCAGTACTGTAAGATGCACACACTACAAAAAATGATGAAATGAGTAGCACTACATGTGAACATAGAATGTGCTATTAAGTAAAAATTCTTTGCAGAATAAGAAAATTCTGAGAGCCCTTTTGATTATCACTAGGCTCTTAGGGTCAGATTTCTATGCCTACATGCTTATGTCACTTAGTTTCTTGCACATCCATAACACGTGTGTTCACACCTCAAATGCCGCTATGAACCATCATCAATACTCCTTATTACAGCAACTTGAGGAACCAAAATCTGTCATTTGAAGACTGCAATTGTAGGAATCGCTACTTCAAAAGATGAAGCACACTACCCCTGTAACTGGCAAAGTCACAATGCTAGTTCCATTACAGCAACAAGCCCCCCAACCCCAATTACACCTGGGCTTAGGGAACAGCTGAGTCCCCAACAATATTGGGTAACATCACCTTTAAACTTGATCCAAGTCCAAATGTTTTGATTATCTCACTTAAATAACCACCTTACACCAAAAGCAAACAGATGCTAGAATTCTTTCCTCAACTGTCAGTCAAGCCTCAGTACTTCTGGACACTTCCAGCTTTGCAACCTTACTCTGTGAAAAGCCTTGATTTGTATGCACCTATGGGTACATGTTCAGTCACTTCATAGTTTGGTCTGTCTCCACTGTGCTTAGCCTACCTAAAACTGTATGTTTTTCCATATGCTTTCTTAACTTAGTTTTTTAGTATCCACTGAAATCTTAACTAACCACCTGCAAACCTTCCTAGGCATGATAAAAACAGGAAAGAACACAGGAAGCCTGCCCAGCATAGGAAGAGATTCAATAGTGATATAAAACACACACCTGACAAAGTTGAAGAACTAAAACCTAGACTATAAGTATAAATATGCAACAGATCTGATTCAGGGCAAACATAAGCTCCTGCTTGCATTATGTCATGTTATACATCTTTTTCTTTGTTGTCGTAATAATTTTGCAAAGGCAAAATACAGCAATTGGAATAAAAGTAAATGCAACCCAAGCCACAGATGAGACAAGCTTGAAGGAAGAAAGGCACTTTCCAGGAGAAAGTCAAGTAATGCACTGTCATACATTGTTCAGTTGAAGCAGTATTTAGTGGTGCATTTTTAACAGAGCGTCTACAGCAATGCTGCACTGAATTACACCATACATGCTTTGAGTCATGGCAAGTTTAAGTCATCCAGTCCGTCAGTATCGCAAAAAAAAGCTCTCTGAAAGTCGTCTTTAATGTTACCACTTAACTTTACTCCTCTGTGTGCCCAAAGTTGTAACTTCACTTGGCACTAAGTACGTGCTGTAAGGAGATGCACAGGTGTTCTCTTACCCTCTTCAGGTGCTGAGCTCTCAGCTGAGCTGTCCTTATCTGAGCTGCCTGAAGAGGCAGCTTTGTTCATCTGTTTCTTCATGGCTCCTTTCTTCTCCGCCTTACCCGCTTTTCCCTTTTTTTTGTTTTTAGAACCTCCAACAGTCCACTACAAGAAAAAAAAAAAAAACGCAAGGGATCATTAGACATCAGCATCACTCTTCCTGTCCCTTCCCATCTCCCCTAAGAACACTGGAGTAAAATGAGTGGGAAATAGTCCAATATATGACAGCAAAAAAAATTAATCACAAAAGGGGAGGTAGAGGGAAGGAAAAAAAAAAAAAAAAACAATCAATCAATAGGTAACTCAGTAACTAAAAGCATTTTATAGTGGGTTTTTGTTGTTGAGTTTTTTGTTCTGTTTTTCGTTTGTTTATATTAAACAAGTTATCACTGCAACCTAACAGTTGGCAGAACACTAAAATAGACAAGACTTCAGAGTTCAGACTAACATCCACTCAAGAGAAAAAAAAGACTGAAAATATTTTCCTAAGATAACAATTTAAATAACAGGTGTCCAAGTGTATCTGTAAAGGTTATCTTCAGTTTACTACTACGAAACAAAAGGAGCAACAGATGCGTTTCTGAAACCAGTTCATTCAAGAGCAAATTTTGGAGTTCATGTAGAAACATCAATTACTTGAGTCTTATCGAAATCCCAGTTTCACCAGCAGTTTGCAGTACTTGCATATTTTTATGCCAACAAACCAACAGCTCATAAGCTCAAAGTCATTCACAGATAGTAGTGCACCTTCTGCACATCACGTACAGTGCACAAGTCAGAATCAAACCAGAAACACAGAAAAAAACGTCTAGGCTCAATTTTAACTTTGTCTTAACACCATACCTTCAATTCAGGCTGCAGTTTGCAAGTTTGGGGTCTTTGCCACCACATGTACATGGACATCAACTTTAAACACTTGACTCTTGGGACAAGAGACAGATTTACCTTACAGTGTGATTTCTTACTACAATTTTTCCGTTTTCCCAATCACCTGGGTAAAGCCAGCAGGGAACAGAACAGGTAAGGATGGTCTGTGTAGGATTTTAAGGCTTTACAATATTTTGTACCTCACTACCTCTCCTAGAAATTCTCTAGATTTTATCTTCAGGAATAAAATAGTTTATTTTCAAATAAATACATTTAGAACGTTTTCTCCTTCATGCCTGTACATTACTCTCACCATTCATGCACATAAACTGCTCAAGCATGCAACTATTCCCCCCTCAAAAAGAAAACAACAACAAAAAAACCAAACATTCTTTTGCATAACTGAGATCTTGCACTGAAGACTAGTGTAGCTGAAAATATATACATACTCATTATTTTTGACCTTTGGTGCTTCTCCATCAAATCTGACCTCCTCTTCTGCATCTTTAGAGCATTCTGAACGCTGGGGTTCTCAAATGGAATTCAACCAAGTAGTTAGAAGCTACTACCTCATCTATTCATATCCTTAGAATTTCCTAGCTGTTGATCACAGCCACAACAGGCCTTGTACCTTCCATATTAGTGCTTCCTTCATTATTACCTTTAAGTGTCAGCTGTGCTTTCAGATTTATCTGTGGAAGGTCAGGCAGAAGCTCTTTTCTGAGGTATAAGCACAGATACCTAGTGGTGAGCCTTTGATTGCAATCCATGCCTCAATCTGTTATGCATCACAGGACAGGTGAGAAACTGCACAGAAAGCATCTAATTTTGTATCAGCCTGAGCTTGCATTTAAGCTGTTACTGGCTCCCATATTAAAGTGTTACCTGTTCAATGTTACAATGCTGCTGCCTAGCTTCACCAGTATTGCCAATAATTATCCTGGTCAACCATGTCCAAGCAAATTGGGTAAGAACAAGCTTGTATTCGGCCCGAATCTGCTCAGATCTCAACATTCAGGAATCATTTTGAGGTACTACAGATTGAGATAAGTGCATTTTGGCTATTAGTTCAATAGTTTACCTACTGTAAGCATACCACTGAAAACAAAGGAGTGAGAAAATGGAACTGAGCATTCAGTATGGAAGAGCAGAGCCCTCTGAACCAGGGATGCAGAGCTGCTTCCCTTCCAGAGCTCTGCCATTTCTGTTTAGTGTTTCAACACTGATTTATACCTTGTATCAGCATGCTGTTTCACGAGGGAAAAAAAGCACAGAGAAAGCCGTATTACACCCACACAGTTATATCAAGACCTTGAGAGGTCATGCAGAGATGAAAGATCAGATGAAAACAGCAGGACTGCAGTGGTTAAGAAAACATTTAAAGGCTGTAGATACACGTGTTAGGGATGACTGCTCTCAGCCTTCCACTCATAAGCAAGCTTGTGGAGTGAACTTGGGGCCTGGGCAACGGAACCAGAGACAAAACTGCGTGACAACTTTTGAACAACAACAACAAAAGATCTGGCCTAATCTAGGAAATTTCACTTGGGTTTCTTTCAACTCTGGAGATTACACTTCATGCCCCTTTTTACGCAAGTGACAGCTACTTCTTTCAAGCCACAATAACAGGTTGTCACCTCCCAACTTCAGTGCTGCCATAAAGCAAAGTTCTTCCCCACAAAGCCAAGTTTTTCCTCATCTGACCCAGGTGCTTCAGGGGTTGTTCAGCTACCCCAGTGCCTCATGAATGCCTGGTTATTCCTGCTACCACTACCAGACAAAGAAAAACAAACAAACAAAGAAAACAAAAAAACAAGAAACAAACAGGGTTAAAACTTGAGCACAAATCATCAAAATCAGAACACACTGTGTAAGGGCTCTCTTAGGCTCACAGTTTGTCTGCAGGCTCAGGGACCATCAGCTGTCATTTGGACACTGAACAACACTCAAGTGTTATTTGGAGTGGGACTAGCCAACATCAAGTTTCTTCTTACAGCGGAGGAAGAGATAGCTAAGTTTAGCAGGTCTGAGGGGAGGGAAAAAAAAAAAAACCACAACTGGAAAGTCATTAATTGCTTGGCAACTTGCAGCCCAAACCAAAGTCTTGAGCCCCTTTCTCATACTGTAGTCAAGAATGAGGCAGAGAAAGGCAACAAGTGAACATGTAACATGAGTAAAACTGCACACCCAGATACATAGTCAGAAGGACGTTTGCTCGGCTTCCCTTTCCTCCATCAGTAACCATAGTGTCTGAAAATCTGTCCTCTACTGCAGCTTCTCCAGGTTCTCTCTTTCATGCTCGAAGTAGGTACAGCCAGTCAACACTTCTCACATGATATCCATGACTACAAAGCCTCTCCTGAGCAGCCCCTGCCTCCTCGGCCACCATCTGGAACGCTCCATGGTTCCAGATGCAGCAAGTTAATAAGCCCATGCAGAAGCGCGCTGCAACATTGCTTTCTGCTTATTGTTTAGTACTATTGAACAATAGAACTTTATGGTTCAGTCACAGGAAGTAGCCAGAAAACATTTCAATTTTTCCTCCTGCATCAAAGGTTCACAGAGCTAATCGCTTACATATTTCGCCAAGAAATCCGAGCTAAGCCACGGTACCCAGAACAGACTGCCAATGAGAAAAATGTTGTTAGATCACAGATTCTGAAGTCAGCTTCTACGAAGGCAGCCACACAGAATGACTGAAGAAAACAGTTTACAGCTCAGTAAACCTGGAACATATTTCCACTACAGAGATGAAAAGAGACAAGAGGTGGGGGATGAAGAAGTGAGCTCTGATCGTGCAGAATGCAGTTGGAATTTCTACTGACGCTGCTCTGATAGTCATTTTTCTACTCACACAGTACCCAAATATATTAGCCACCAAGGTTTTCTTTTTCCAAACAAGTACTCTCCCTGCTTTATATATCAAATCAAGCGGAGTCACAAAATTAAAGTTACCAGCCCATCCTTGCCATATCCTTCCCTCCTGGATATGTTTTTGGATATGTGCACTGACATTCATTGACGCTTGCTGAACATTTATGGAGACCAAACAGTGCACGTGAGCACAGTGAGGCGGTGGCAGTTCGTTTCAGCAGTGGTGACAGTGACATGAAAGACAAGCCACATTCTAGACAGCCATGCAGATTTTTACGAGCGCAGCATGCAGGCCCTTGGTTCATCACTGGTGAAGATGCATAGCTAACGGTGGAGGTGGCAGTTGAAAAAGAGTGTTTTGTAGAATTTGCTCTATCAAATAGTGTTATTGTGCTCTTTGTATCTGTTGTCATTTCCACGGAAATAAACAGGAGGCATTACTTTTGGATTGACCTACATACATAACATAAGCCCAGCTTACAAACCATCATCCGTTCTCCTCTGTTAATATCAGGGAAAACAAGAGGCAGCCCTCCATGCATGTCAAAGTGCAGTTTCACACTGAAGACAACAGCAGGCAGCACGGACATTAAGGTGAGACAGCATTTACACAGTGACAACAGTCCAGCCATTAGAAAACTTAAAGGGCCACTTTAGGCCAAGAGGAGACTTGGGGTACCAAAACCCAAAATGGAAAGGAGACAAGCAGGCAGAGGAAAGACTTTCTGAAACCACAGAAGAGGTTTTGCCAGGAACTAGCTGAATGAAGGCTTCATGGGCCAAACCCCACTTGTCCTCCTCTGTTGTCTGAATATTGCTCAGATCAGCTCACAAAAAGAGTAGCTAAGAAAAAAGAATACGTTTAGTAAGTTTGATTTCAGTTTAACCTGCAAGTTAACATTTGCTCCAGACGTACTTTTAGAGGTCAATGTATTGAAAAACAGCGAGACCTGTTGAGTGACGACACAGAGATGCTAGATCCCAGATGTTATTGAAGAAGCACTCTCTATAATCAAAACAAACCTGGGGATACTACTCGCTGTGAAAATCTGCAAAGTTTTATTTTAAAAGCCTGGACCCAAACAGCTGGAGAAGGGCAACACATGCCTTGTGTGGCTCTGTCACTGAGCTATCATCAGATGGACTAAAAAAGGCTTAACCACTTCTCTAGACATTTGACAGTGCCTTATGACCAGATTGTTCTCAGCAAAAACTGCTTTCTGGGTACAACAGAAAAGTTTATTCTGTGAAAATCAAATAAATAAGATCACATATCCAACTCCCAACACCTGCATGAGCCTGTATGTGAAGCACCCTGCCAGACTCTCATACCCTGTAACCCATGTCCCTGAAGTTATTCCCACACTAGCTTGCAATTTCATGTTACTTGTAGACCAAAATTTGTATCCATTTTGTTCCTGGCTAGTTCACATTACTTCTTTGTGCATGTTAGCCTCCATAGGATTAGTCTGCACTACTCAGGTTGGCACTTGCACATTTAGAGCGTGTGCATGTGCACTAACAGCAGCCATCTCTCTCTTCCTTAAGGAAAGCTTTACCATTCCCTGTGTTAACAGCCGAAGGAAACTGTCTCCACAAAAAAAAAAGCCAAAATTAGAAAGCATACAGCCTGTACGGCTATGTAAAGATTAAAGCCCACTGTTTCCAATTCCTTAAGCTTGAAAAAGTATGGCAAAGGCCCCACGAGACTGGAGAACCCGTTCAGTATAAAAGGCCTACTCAAGCAGTGCCATGAAATAAAAGCACGCAGGGAAGACATTTAACACAGTAATCTCTACAAACCCACAAAAGACACCCCCAAAATAGAAGGAACACACAGTTTTCTGCTTATCTGTGGTTTACCAAAGCTCTTGAACTTTAAACGCAGTAAGTCAAAGTAAGCTTTCAAGCCCTTTCCTACTAATAGAGGCACGAAGCCTCCTCAGCAGGCCACTATTCAGAACTGACTTTGTCTGCATGAACTCTGTTTACCTTTTCCTCTGTCCCACAGCCTTCAGCATAGCAGAAGGTTTTGTCATCTACCAAATCTGCACATTTGCAAATAAAAGCCTAAAAACAAATACTCAGTGTACTCCAGCCGGGTAACAAGCATTCATGATCTAACCTTTCATGTCCTAAAGTACCTTCTACTATCACTCTACAGCCATCAAACAGCACAAGCAAACCCTTCGATACGTTAGGAGGAGTGTAAAGGGACACAGTCATAGATCAGCAACACTGACACACTCCTTAGAGAAGGAACATTGCTGCTTTCTGTCTTATCTATACTGATGTTAGCAAAGCTGTTACAGAAGTCATCAAAGCTTCACCACACAGCAGGAAGAACTCTGTGAGCAATAACACCAGGATAAAAGGAAGAGCAAAAACACCGAGTTAACCTACTACAGCTGAGGAACTCCATCCACACAACGGCTTCAGTCTGCAACGAGGCCAACACATACTTCTAGCACAGTAGCCCGAGCAGCAATGCAGCTAACAGCAAACATAGAGCAGGCTAACAGCAGGTTGGGACAGTGACCTCTTGTGTGGTCATGGCCACATGTTGTTCCACAGACAAAGGAACTGTCTTTACCTCTTTGTGCAGCTTAGTGCATCCCTTTGAGAAGGTGGTACTTCTTATTGCAAATCCTTGCGGGCACTACTGCTCATCTGCTGTCTAAACAGCAGTTCAGTCAATTCAGTTGTGGATGCTCAGCAGACCCACCAGAATATGATTCAGGGCCTACAGCTCACCTTCAGTCCCTTGGCTAGGTTATTTGATTGAGACAGCACAGGTCCTTAAAAAGTTATAGAACCCAGTATCTGCACACCATGAACACCAGATGTGGCTAAGAGCTTTCACAGAAGTGCATTCTCACTGAAACACATGAAAGATCTCAAAATCACTTGGGCACCACTGTACACATAGCATGATTTGTACAAGTTCTTATTCCATAATTCCAAAACTGCATAATCTTTCTCTACCCTATGTCCCCCAAACCTCCCTCCCAATGCAAAAGTAGAACATGGCATTTAGCCTCCGAAGCACAGATTTAGGTTCCTTTCCTATACATGCAATATTCTGACTATCCTGGAACATTTAGGGCCTGCCAGGAACCACAAAGGACACACGTACTACAACACCTGCAGGGAAGCAGATGTAAGATTAAGCATATTTACCCATGGCAACAATTTCTACGCTGCTGCCTAGAAGTCCTCATCTTTCAGGAAGTCCAGTAAAATTGTTTCAACTTTTAGATCCCTGCTCCTAACCCCCAGTGTTGAGCAAACTTCAAACCAACCACGAGGGCACTGAGCAAAACCAAAGCCATTCAAGCAGGAACACTGGGAGAGCAGTCATGTCCAGGGATGAACTCAGATGTCTGCAAAAACAGAACCATCATAACCCAACCTGGCTCATCCTACTATGACAAGCAGCAGTTCAGAATGCGCGTTTCAAGCACAGGAATAGAAGCAAGTGTCCTAATTACCTCTTCTCTAACCTTTTTCCTCCCAATGCAGGGAAGCCAGAAAGAACAAAGTATCAGCACGAAATGTTACATAGATTAGAAACTTCCAGCTGCACATGGTACAACAGAGATGCTACTGTATCTGTGAGGTCTGTGCAAATTCAAAAAAAAAAAAAGAAAAAGAAAAAAGAAAAATCAGACGTCAAAACCATTTGTTTTCCTAGTACACTCATGAAGGAATGCATTACCATACTCCACCTTCAATGGAGAGGCAGACCTTAAACTAAAAATATTGAATAATAATATTTACTCTATCAGTTTTCAGAGAGAAACACTGGACAGAAGACTGATAATCGAGGCGCTCTCCACACCTAAGACCACATTTCCAGACAAACTGATCTCCTAGCAGCCTAGAATAAATAAGCTGTGTGCCACCAGATGAGAACACACAAAACAACAGGTTGAGTGGTAACCCAACAGCACACCTACTGCCTAATCCATTCATAACTTTCTCATCCCTCATTAGATAGTAATAATAATAGCAACCTTTTTTTTTTTTTTTTTTTTTTAAAACATCGTTGCAACCATACTTATTTGGAAGAAATGCCCCAGTAAGAATACTAAACCTCTAAGCACACTAGAGTGTGCGCATTCTTAATATGCCCTGGAAGAACTCTGTCAGAATCCCAAATGCTTAACAGTCAATAGTTCATCACTGGCCAATCCTACAGGTCTTCAAGTTGTCACAATGAAAAATTCCTCCTGTAGTATCGGGAGGGGGAAAGCAGAACAGTTCCTTGCTAAATCTTTCAGAACAGATGGAATAAGTGACTCCTATGCTGTCCAGAAAGCTTGCAAAGACATTTGTAACCTCTTAAGAAAATGTTTTTATTTAAATAGCTGTGTGACCAGTTTGCCAGATCCTCCCCCTTCTATTAAATCAATTTCAGTTTTCACTTGTAGATGAAAGCAGAGACTTTTAACCACATAATAAAAACAGATCCAGCAGACTAGCATTCCTAAACAAGAATTTGTCAGAACCCTAAAACAAAGCAATTATGAACTCTTGCTTGTCTCCCTTTATTCAGAAATGCCAATAAAAACACATCCTGTTGCATGTTCAGATGGTCAGACAAGCTATTTCCCTGCAAAGTTACTGAAGAATCAAAGAAGCAAAATAGAGGAGTTTTGCTGTGAAATAGTCCCACCCGCTTTAACTCTCTCTGAAGAAGGAAGCTCTCTCAGAAAGCTGAAGACCTTTCTCTCCCTTGAATTCAGAGCCCAGCTTCAATAACTTCATTGTTACTTCAATCACAAACATTACACAGGGAAGAACACTACTTTTAAGCAGACAGATCACCAAACCATTCAGACCATATGAACACGGGATTATAACAGGCAGCCAACTTTTCTATAGCCATACTGTTATGCACAGTTACAATTCTAAGCTCATTAATTACAAGAAAAAAAGAATTTGAGTATGTATCCTCTGAGCTAAATGGCTCTCTATCAGTCCTACTGCTGGTCCGTCCCACTTCATAAAATCAGCAAGCTGAATACACCACACGATAAATAGTCAGTGCACAGGTACTGTCAGACAAAATAACCCACCATAAGTTCACTCCTAACATGACAAACTCACCTCATCGTCACTGTCTGATGTCTCAGAGTCTGAGGACGCTGTCGGTTTGCTCACTGGTGGCTCCTTTTCCTCAGAGTCACTGCGTTTCCGTTTGGCCAATGACAAGAGCTCCTGGTGTGAAAAAACACACATCCATTTTAATATGCTGTAATTAGTTTTACTGATCCAGGTCAATGCACGTGTACTTTCTCTATGATATTTGAGCACATCTCAGGAACACGACCATCCCCACTAACAGGGGAACAAAGTCTGCTCAGCTTTCATAAACACGCATATACACATACACACACAGTTTTAATACAGCTGAACATTACAAAAGGATTTTGAAAAGTATAAGCCATAAGTAGTAAATACTACTACCATCACTTCCTCCACATAAGCAAGATAAAACAGATTACTTCCAGGTCTGCGGTATTTAGATCAGGTAAAAATTTAGAAAACCCTAACTGGGTTGCGTAGCATTAACCCCAAAAGCCAAACGCCCCTAGAGAGTAGTGCAATAAATGCCTGAACAGTTCATTTTTTTTCCTTTTATTTTTAAGAAGACATTTGCAATTACACACTCTACAAAGAAGATATGTCACGGCTGATGCATTTAGTGAGACTGTGCAACTCCTCTCCGCTACTCTCACCTGGCACAGAACGCACCTAGGGCTTGGGATGGCCACAGAGCAGGCACCAAGCTCAAAGTCTAGGAAACTTACATGAAGCTCTTTTCCAAAGGAAGCACCCCAAAAGCAACACAGCTAAGCACAAACAGCCAAAAGGCTCACAAGTAAACTCATCATCTGCTGTTCCCAGCTGGTTCAGATGACAGAAGCAGTAGTTCAAAACAATTATTTCTGAAGCTGCATGACTGCCTTTGTAGTCCATGACAAATAACTTATCCTTAAAAACATTGCTCTGGGGCTGATGAATCTTAGCTGTGAGTAAAAACAAAGCCACAGCAACCTCTGCAGCCTTGGGAAGACAATACTAGACCGCTCTGAATTAGTTTCACAGATTATCTCTGCAGCAAATGGGTTAGAATTCAGTACCTCAAAGGAGAGCATAAACATTGCTGGAACTGATGGCCTAGACAGCTTCCCAACCAAGTTCGCAGCGGCACCTTACGAACCATGCTCTGAAGAAGAGGCACAACATCAACAGAGCACACGTATACAACAAACAGCTCTCTTCAGACAGCACCTGATGTTTTCTACAATTGTTTTCTAGGAATTGCCTCTCACTGCTGTCTCTAAGCAGCACTTCAACACACATTATCTTCCACTGTGATATTTTGGCATTGACGTTTACCGCTGCCTTCATTCCAAGCAATCTGCCTTCTTTACTTCTTCCTTCCCTGTTTTCTAAGAATCTCCATGAGAAGGGCTCTGACTCTTTTGATTCAACCAGCCCAGCTCTCACTGAGAAACGCTGTCAGACGTAACATATGGGGGCCCCACTCAGCACACATCCATCCCTAAACCACACCTCAGAAGTGGCCCCACTGCAGCTCCCATTCCTGCACGTGCACATCCCCGCTGTGGTGGCTCCCATGCTCCGCAGGGGATGAAGCAAAGGCAGGCAGCTTCGGTGTCACCACACCGGCACTCAGGCAGAGCTGCGGATGCATGCTGCCAGCCAACAGCAGAGCACACACAGAGCCACTGCTCCACCACCACTCTGCATCTGCTCTGCACTAGGGTTGGTCCAGCTCCTCCTGGTCTCAGGCTCTGAAGTGACTGTGGGACTCACTCACACACAAGGGGCGTGAAGCTGGCAGCTTGGAAGGGCTGCCAGACCAGAGCACGAGGGCATGCTCTGCTGAGGTGTGTGCTAACATGGTCTCCTGTTCGATTTTACTAGTGCTCCAAGATGCAAAAACGTTTTTGAGTGTCTGAATCTGTTCTATTTACCTGCAACACAGCAACTGCTTCTGCATGGAAAACCCGAAGGTCCAGCACACAACTTACACCAGGCACGCAGGCTTCAGCCAGCCCAACTCCCTTCGGAGCGAGGGCTGCCACGCG
>WBMW01001028.1:559894-640788 GCA_013396635.1 Penelope pileata | reverse complement strand
GCCCGGGAGGGGAGAGGGGCGCGGAGGCGGTGAAGGCAGTCTCCGCGCCCCTCTCCCCTCCCGGGCGGCGGCTCCGTGCTGAGAGCGCTTCCCGGGTTTCTACCAACGGCCCCGCGCCTCCATGTTGCTCCCAAGCATCCACCCGCCCCGCGCTGTTCCTCATTAAACCTCCTCACCCCCTCCGCGCTGTGAGGGGAGGAGAGGGGGAGGCGTCCGCTGCCGCCGGCGACGGAACCTGCGCAGCGCGGGGCGCGTTCCCCGCCGGGCCCGGAAGCGCTGGGGAACCGCCGGTAACGGCCGAGGTGAGGAGCGGGCAGCGCGGCGGGGTCAATGATTTTGTCTTTAAAAGTTCGGAGAAGATGAGCTGATTTGAAATTGGTGAGTTTTTGTTGTTTTTATTATTATTGTTTGTTTGTCTGGTTCATTTGTTTTTGCCGCAGAATAAATCCGAAAACGGGCAGCTAGTCTGCTGGTCTTTTGAGCAGGACACAAGTATCAGCCTCTGCAGAGAGCGCTGAATGCTCCACTGTGAACTGGAGAGGCGTACCTGTTCCTACCAGCGGTGATGCACAGAGAAGCAAAGAGCAGATTTCCAGCTTTTTTTTTTTTTTAAAGCTGCATAAAAAAGCAAGTAAGCGAACGAGAGCTATTGAAATGCACTCCTTCACCTTTATTTCCTTGGCCGTTTGAATTGGTGGGATTCTGTTTCGATTCCTTGGAAGCCTCTCTGTAATCCGGACGCAGATCCAGCACCATGGCCCCAAAATGTACCACTCGAAGAGGAGGGATGCAGTGCAGCTGCGGCAGGGCTTGGAACCTGGAAAGCCCTGAGCTCTGTCACTGCCAGGTGGGATGGCCACCACAGGCCATGTGGCAGTGCGGTGTAGCTGCTGTGAATCTGGGAGTTTGTCACAGCGGATAATGCTTTATTGTAGGTGGATGCCATTGTTCAGAAGTACTCTTCCCGAGGTTGTTTTTGCTGGTGTGACTCAAGAATACCTGGAATATAGTGAAAGGGGTTCACAGGAGTAGCTTTTTTCCTACTTTGACTTAGTTTGCCTTATTTGCACAAGTATTTCACATCGTGGGGGAAGAATGTACAGGGCAGAAATAATTAAATAAACCAGAGGACTGAGGAAGTGTAATACATGCCGTTATTTTTTACTCCTTTTTTCCCAGTGGCTTAGATTTTTAATTAATATCCCTTTTAAAAAATATGTATGGAATGCTTATAGAACTTGGATTTTTCTTTTCTCTTTTTCCTTGAAGGTGGAGATCGACTACAGTAAGGAAAGAAAGATAGCTCTGGATTCTAATTTTGCTGTTAAATTGATTTCAAACCCATAAATTGCCTTGCTGGAAGTGAGCCCGTCATCCTTACCAGCATGGCTCTGGCTGTTACGCTGCTGAATGGTGCTTGCTTACGTGGTAGGTGCTGCAGACACAAAGTTGGGCACCCCTTGCTTGGACCGCTCCTTGTTGACTCCGTGTCAAAATCTTACAGCAGTTACAGGAGGCCGGGGTCACCGCCTGAGGTAACACCATCTTGGCAAAAGTTGGATTTCAATTTTAAGAAGGGCATTAATGCCTTAAAGACCCAGCTAAGCTTGCTGAAGAAGGAGGCCAAAGAGCACTTGATAGGACCTGAAGGCCGTCCATTGAGTCAGTACATGCTGGAACAGACAAAGGTGATGTGGGAGTTTCGGAGCCAGGAAGATTTAAATAAGTGGGTCATTTCCTCTGATGTAGAGATTGGAGGGAAAAGTGAAGTTTACCTAAAATTGGGCAGGAATAACCAGGGTGCTCTGCTGTATGGAATACTCAATACTGAAGTACCTCGCGATGGAGAGACGAAATACAGTGGATATTGTAGTATGAGAGCCAAACCACCAGTGGTAAGTACAGCTTCGTGATTTCACAGCATGTTATTTAATCAGAGAGTGTTTTTCTGTAATCCCAGTGACAACAAGTAGACTGTTGTTTGCTGCGGTTGTAAGTGTTCGCCCTCAGGAATATCAGATGTTCCTTTTGTATAGGTGTAATTGCTGCCATATCCTTTGACCTGGAAGGAACTTAAACTTACTGGGATTTAGTTGTTCTTTCTTAGAAAAGGAATAATACATGTTTGATGATTTGCTGATGTGCTGTAGGACATCTCTCAGTGAGACGGCCCCATTTGCAGCTTCCTCACAAATGAAGGATCTGCAGTGAGAGATAAATGTTTTAATGTTCTGAATTGGACAAGATAGAACCATAGATGGGTATGCTTACTATTGGTACTGCTTGTTTCATTCCTTTTGTTTAAACATCTTTAAAAAGAAAAAATAGCGCTGGCTCAGCGCTATTATATGTATATCACAAAAAACTTTTTAGTCTGTTCTTTTGTTTGTGACTTAGCACAAGTATGCAGATAAAAATCTTTTCTGAGCCGTTAACTTGGAGTGCAGAGAACATAAGTAAGCAAAATCAATGGGCAAACAACAGGCAGATGAATGCTGATTAAATAGGTGGCACCAACTCAGGAGAAGGAAGCTGAATCTCACCAGAGTTAAATTCTCAGGATTGCTACTGACTTGTGCAAATGTGACTCAAACTTTTGTCTTCTAATCCTGAAGTCCATCTTTGTCATACAGTTTGAGATCAGGTGGAAATGTGAATACAAAGGCTCTTCTTTAAGTAGAAAGGCTTAAAATTGGTAGAACCATAAAATCAAGTAGCAACAGTCCTTGAATTAATGCATTGACTGATCGTATTACCTGTGTTTATAAAAGAAGGGTTAATAGGTAACTGTAGTAGTGCTGTGAAGTTAAGGAGAAACCTTTGGATTTTTGGTGTGAATTTTGGTTTGGTTTGAGCAATTCTGGCCAAGAATAGCCCTGACTACACATTTATGCTGCTGTGACCTCATTATCATTCTTGAAAGGTTATTGGATCTGCCAATGTGCGGATCACAACATTGGGACTTGTAAGATCTTTGGAAAATACACTTGAGGACTGGCTGTGCTTGTAATCCCTATTGTTGTGCACAGTTAATGACAAAAGCTGTTGGACAGCGTGTAAGTGCTTTCAGTGCTCACGTCAGTCTTTAATGAGGAAAGTAAGTTACCTCAGGGGATAAATTATCCTGCGTATTCAATTTCTTGTAACCTCTTCTGAGTAGTCTAGTACTGACCACAGAATATTAAACTTAATGAGCTGCAGGCCTGATCTGCCATTGTAGCATTTGTGTTGTTGCCTAGCAGGGGATTTGGTCCTGGGAAAGAGTCTCCTTTCTGATAGTTACAGGGTTGTGATTTATAAGTAAAGCATGGCTCTTCAGAGTGGTGGTAATATGTTTTGTGGGCTCTCACACAGCTCCGAAGGAAATTCAGTGAAATGAGCGATGGGTGCGATGAAAAAGGAACCTTGTTTTCACTGTAACACAGGAGGTACTATTTGCAATGAGAACAAGGGTGGTTGATCGAAGCAGTCATGCTCTGTTCTTCATAATGGAAATTTTCCTTTAAGTATGAAGGGGGAATAATTCTATTTATTAACATTTGTAGGGATCTTTTGCTAGGAAGAAGTATTATGACTGGTCAAACTTCAACAGTCTGTATTTACGTGTCCGTGGCGATGGCAGACCGTGGATGGTAAACATTTATACAGACCCCTATTTCTCCCATCAGAAGGATGATCTGTACAACTACTTCATGTTCACCCGAGGAGGACCGTACTGGGAGGAAATAAAGGTAAACTAGCAAGTCTTTCAGTAAAACTGAAAATAACTTCCCGCACCAACCAGTTCTTGTCTCCTATCTTTTGTCACAGCCCTCCTCTTTCTTGCTCCCACTGAGTTGAACTCATTGTTACATTTCTGTGAGCTGTTTTGCTAGAACATTGGTGTCTCGGAATGAAACTCACAGTATGAAATGTGCAGATTGGATGTAGATGAGCTGTCACTAGGCTTATATGCATACTAGACTTTTCAGTTGTTTCTGTTTACGCTGATATGTTGTGGGAAGGAAACATTCTCCATGTGCCACCTGTGCTGCAGCCTCTCTCTCCTGTGCCCTACCTGGCTCTGATCCAGTAGTACAACAGCTGGAAACAGCTGCCAGAGGGCAGCACG
The DNA here is from genome assembly GCA_013396635.1 of Penelope pileata. Lineage (NCBI taxonomy): Eukaryota > Metazoa > Chordata > Aves > Galliformes > Cracidae > Penelope > Penelope pileata. Next base: position 636,677 of record WBMW01001028.1, on the reverse strand, counting down.
AGGCTGGAGCTGGTGGCACGTCAATGAGTGGCATGCTTCTCTGTGCCAATTGTGTAGACCCAAAGACTGCTGGTTGATACCAGATGCTGTGTTTTTTCATTGTCTCAGGCAGGTTTTTTTCCCTTGAGGTTTTATTCTGTATACTGGTGACACTAAAGTCTGTGTTTTTTTTTTTTTCTGCTGTCAGATTCCATTCTCCAAATTCTTTCTCTCCAGTCGAGGAAGAGTACAGGATGATCAGCATCCTCTCTGGTTAGACAAGGCAAGTTTTCTGTAGGGTTCATCTTTCAGAAACTGACTTTGAGATTGCATCGTCATTANGCTTTTATCTCAACCCACGAGTTCTGCCGTACTTATTCCTTATTTCTCTCCCCCATCCCACTTGGGAGGGGGGAGGGTGAGCGAACAACTGTGGGGGACTTAGCTGTCTGCTAGGTCAAACCAGGACAAGATGATTTAGAAATCCTTGAGATACTCAGTGTTTGTGAATTTGAAATTGAAGGGTCTCTTCTTGATATAGTTGATATAGATACTTATTCTTGTATGCATACCTTTGTGTTTAAATTATCCTACTTTGTGATTGTGCTGTCAATTTACTTCAAAGTAGCTTCAAAGATATTTTTAAGAGATTTAGATAACTTGCCTGCTAAAAAAAAAATGTGTTTTTTTAAAGAATGATCAAAGTTACAGAGAAATCTAAAACGCAAGTTGGCACAGTACTGACAAAAATAATGAAAGCAAGCATATATCATAGGCAATGTATCTAGGGCTTACAAAGGGATAAATTCTTCAGAGCACAGAGTTTAGATGACTCCTGTAGTCACCTGTAACAGCATGAACTAGAAAGATGTAGCGTTAAAACCTCTGCAACTTAGGCAAGCCAAGGGGCTACTCTACAGCTTGCTTCCGGGGAAGATAAAGCAGTTGAAACCTTAAATCAATCTGAGGAGTGTTAATCCATTTTAGCTTTGCTCTATTACTTATTTAGCGCACATTTGCAGTTTATTGATCCTCAGTTCTCAGCCTAACTATTCAACTTTAATCTGACACATTCTGGGCATTATTTTCCTGCATGTACATCAGTCCGTAAAGCCATGGGTACAGATCAGATCTGCACTTCCAGCAGAGATTAGGGACACCAAGAGCTTAATCGGTGTTCCACCATGAGTGACCCAAGTTGGTTTGAGAATCAGTAATACCAGCGTCTCTGAAAGATGACTGGTGACATAACAAGAGCTGAAAAAGCTTTTCAGGCACACTGCAGGCTAATGAGAAACATGCCTGAGGCACAGGGATATTTATGGAGTTCATTACAGTTAGAAAAGTGTTTTGTTTTTTTTTAATAAATTAACATGGTGATGGAGAAGGAGTTAGGGATATTCTTTTTAAGAATGCTGTTCTAAATGGGAAATGGGCTCAATAACTTACCACACAGAAGTCAGTAACAAAGCTTCCTACTTCTTAAAAAGTCTGCTTTGGTGCTCTTTCAATTACACTAGGTATATGACTTGCTCTAGAATTGAAGCTTCTTTCCATCCTTAACTACACTCTATTTGTGTTTCCTGCTCACGTTACAAATACGTCTGTTACAGTTGTATACTAGTGATTAAACTGATAATGTGCAAATCTGGATGAAAATTCCAGTATTGCTCTAGGCTCAGGCCATTTTTAATGAACAGTTCAACATAATGGTAGAAAAGCAAATGTGAAGTACCTTCCCACTGAGATTTGTATTAAAAATTTGGTAGTAAAGCATTCATACTTGTAGAAATACTGCTGCATTTTGAGCAAATACCACTCTTTTAAAGGGAAGGGCTGTGAATTGTTTTTAAAATCTGGAAGTGGCAGACATTGTTTGATTGTAATATTATTTTAAAATGTATTCTAACACACATCTCTTTATTAGATTAGTACCCTTGGATTCACACTGGGAGATAAAGTAGATGGCCCATTCCAACTGGAGATTGATTTTATTGGCCTGCTAAATGATAGAGCTCATACGGAAGAATTTGCCTATGAAACATATGAAAAAAATACTCAAATCTAAGTTGGGCTTGTGTCCTTTGGAGCATGCTTCAGCTGCTTAGTTAATTTTCTGGAAATACTTCTTAAAATGTGAGAACATTCTTCAAGTTGTTACACCTATGCAAATGTTCAATGTTAAGTGCATGAAGTGTTGACTCGGTATCCTGACTAGACTGACACTGTTGGCATCTTCAAGCTGCCAAACACAGCCTGAACATACATGGACTGGAACACAGCCTGAGGAGAGCTGCACTATGTGCTTACCAAGTAGAAACTGCTGTCAAATGTTTTGATTTCTGTCCTGATCTTTACAGAAATAAAAGTATTTTGAGTGCATTGTTGTTTCTTTGTACTCAGCAATTTTTTCTAACACATTGTTTATAGGGTTGTAAAAACATCTGTACCCAATAGCTTCCAACTAGAAAAATTATAGTAAGAATTAATGCAGCAACAATGCGTAAGTGTGTCATGGCCTCTGAGATTATAAAAGAGTAGTACCAGAACTATGCCAACCTTTAAGTGCTGGCTTTCTATGCCAACCTTTAAGCGTTGGCTTTTGTAAATAACGAAAAGAAGAAGTTGCTGCTTGTCGCTCTGAAGTAGATTTAGCTCTTATTTTAGAGCTATTGGTGAAAAGTCTTAAAGGTTTGTAGAGGTTAAGCTGTTAAACAGAAGCAAAGCTCCAGTGGTGACTTATGGGAAAGCCCCCACTGTCAGATCCCTGAAGGTGTACACCTCAGCTTGACTAGCACTGTTACTGGGGCATAGGTAGCGGGTAAGAGCAGATAACGCTTTTCTGATGCATACAATTAGCTGAATTCAGCTGTATTGTAAAGAGGCACAACCTTAAGATGCTCAGTACCACCCTACACCTTTTCTGTTGTTTTCAGTAACTTAAACACTTCTAAAGAACAATTGCTGAACAGTTTGGTTTCAGATGTCAGGAACAGTCTAATCAAAGCCTTGACATCATTCAGTGTCACCTTGTTACTTAGATGTACCTTAGAGATACTAGACATAGCTACATTTTATATAGAAGAGACTACAACAAAGCAAGCTGACACTATGTTGCACTGGCAGTTTCCTCTTGTGCACAATTAGGTTAAGAACAGAAGAGTTTGTCCTTTCTAAGGGTATCAGAACAAATGCATTCAAGAAGGCAGGCAAATCAGCAAGGAAAACTAGTCACTTCCAGAAAGAGAGATCAAGTAACCTGTGAAAAACTAGCGCTACACTAAGGAGGCAGGTACAGGTAGCCACAACAGATGATAACTGGCAATAAACAACGTATGTACAAAACATTTATTTCCCTCCCATTTGGTTTATAAAAAAAAATTGAACTTGACAACACTAAATTCACTGAACTATTTGCTCACTAGAATAGCTGTGATTACAGCTACTGAATTACCCTTCCAGTCGGTTTCGTCCATAACACATCCAGATAGCTTTTCTGTGTGTTTTTTTTTTAAATAAAGTTTTTGAATCCAGAGCATTGAGTGTCTCACCATTCCATTAACATCTTTTAAGCATTAATTTTTTTTTTTTTGTTAGCATCTACTATTTACCACAGAAAAGAGCGGCTAAGGTAGGGTTTGGTCAAAGCATCCAGTTGTTGATTTGTGAAGCCACTTCACAATTGTGATTTTTTTTAAACAAAAAGAAGAGTATTTCACAATTATGCTATGCTGCAAGCCTTGTAGTTTCCTCTAAGCTTTGTACTTTTCCAGAAAGCATGAATATTTCTTCTCCTGGGGATTCCCTAGATTTTCACAGGTCTGCAGTTAGAAAAAGCTGAGCAATTGCTATAAAATTTAGGGATAGATTTGGAGAACAGAGCAAGCAGATATCTCAATTCCTTTAATTTGCCAGTGGAAGGTTTTGAAGCTTGCAATACTGAGTTACTCACTGGAGTGCATAACAAATGTATTCTGGTGAAGTCTACACTCCGTCACAAGGAGGTTCTTTGAGCATCTCTTTTTCACTTGCATTTTCTCTTTTAACATCTTTTAGTTAAAGCAGTCAATTAAATGAAAATATTACTAAACTAGAGAGAGTTCTAAACTCCTAAATGTTTAGAACTCTCATCTCATAAGAGAAGCTGATCAGTAAAAAAACATTATGCTCAAATGTATTACAAGGTCTTATTCCAATTCTCTCTGAATTCTACTGACTAATAAGCAGCCTGACCCAGACTAAAGCATAGACAACACAAATATTTACATGAGAGGAACAGTATTTACAAGTGATATCCTTGGTATTTCTGATTCTTCCTAACCCACAGACAGTCCTCTGCGGTTTCCGAGAACCTGAGCTTTTTTCTTTTTTCTCTCCTGCTCATGCTTCTCCCGCCTTTCTTCCCTGAAGAAGGAGAAGGAGGAGAGAAACCATTTCAGATTACAGAGAAGGCAGAGACAAATGCAATCTAAAGGATATAAAGTTGGCCAAGGCTTTATATCTGCTTAACTAACGTGCTGCATTAGCCATGGAAAAGAGAACAGTTCCATCTTGAATTGAATCTAAGCATTCAGACTAATATTTCTGCTTAGATATACAAGTCTAACATTCAAGGTAGCAACTTGTCAATAGCCACAGTTTCTTTTGAGATAAAGTTTAGTCTCCAAATGCTGGAATTGATAGCTTTCATAGAAGTCTATCAGATTCATAGTTGTTCTTTTTGTTGGCCTTTATGATACCAAACAGGTATTGGAAAACAAAATGAATGCAAAAGTACTCTTTTCTAAAGTGTATATTTATCTCTTTTAGCATTACAAGTAGTCATATTATTTTAATTAACACTATTCATAAAAAGCGAGTGTTGTACTAACCTTGTCTGGAGATGTGGCTGTTTGTAATCTTTCTTATGGGAAGAGATGTTGCTATTGACAGACTTCTTTGGGACAGCATTTTCTTTAAAGTCTCCCCAAGGTTTTAGTCGTCCTACAAGTTAGAGGCATAGAGAGGCTACTGAATCAGTACAGTTCAGTAATGGTATGCTTAACAACAACTTCTGAATTTTACACTAATGGTATGCTTAACAACAACTTCTGAATTTTACACTATCTAGCTTGTCCTTTACAGGTTGCCTTCAAAACAAAACACTTCTTCAGCTATACAATATATTAGTTTTACCAGCTCATTTCTTACAGTTAAGTTTTCCAGGTGATTGTCACCATGCAAAGAACACTTCAGATGCTTTGCTTCTCCTACAAATGTACACTTTTAATAAATGAAGAGCAAACATTGTTGAGTACAGGATTATCTCCTATTCCTTATATATTCAGTGCAATACAAGGATGTTTTTTCCTGTATTTATAAGATTTTAGTCATGAAAACTTATTCTTCAGTAGGGAGGCTCTTAAAGCATACTTAATGTAGAAGTTTAACATTTGTGCACAAACTATGTGAGAATCTCAAGAAAAAGGGACAAAAAAACTGATTTGAACGATAATACAGGAAAAGTTGACACGGTTGAATGCCATGTTTTATGAGCACTTTGGTATAAGTAATACAACCAATGCAGGATCACAGTACCTTTATGCGGTTGATACCGAAGCGGCCTTGAGAGACTTGCTTTGAGATCAAAAGTCTTCTTTGTGCTTGTGGGTTCTGCAGACTGAGCTGCAAACTTGAACGGCGTAATAACTACAAAAGGCATCAAGATAGTGCACTTACTAACAGTAGCAAGAATCAGTGTACCTAGCAAGTTGGAAACTGTGAGGACCATCTGACAACTATGAAGACCAAAGAGCCATTGAATGCTATCTTCTGCTACCACTGAGGACAAAATTGCACAGAGCTCATTGGCAATAGGAAGCTTTCAGTTCTAGAGAGAACGTAAGTTGTTAAATATTAACTTTTTTGTTTCGATTTTGACTGGTGTTCTGGTAAACAGCAGATCTGCTACATCTCAAGTCAGATGTAGTGATTCTCAAGTTAGTTTGGATTCCCTGTTCACACTGCATCGTACATTCTGCTGATGTTAAAATACATCTAAAGCCATGTGAAATACTTAATGGTACGTTAGTAACTGCTCACTGTAGATGCAAGAGAAACAGTCTACAGCCATGAACAGGTAAGTGACTTAATTATGAGACAATACACTAAGCTTTTGTGTAAGGTCCACATAGGAGAAAATGCCATGTTGCTGTAGGTCATCAGCAACGTGAATGCTCTAAGAAAGGCACACACCATTTTTGTCTTTCATGCCACTTAGCAGTTTGTGTCAAACTTGTAAGCATAAGTCAATAGCAAGAGATGCATGTAATATGGCTTACACAAACAGTTTAAGTTGCATGATTTTACGCTCAAGTTTAAGTTAGGATTTAGGCATGTTATTTCTTTATCCCAATGCCTTATAAAGTGCCCCAGACCGTATCTTGACAGTTTTTATAAACTTTACCCTTATCTGCTTTTAAGGATAAAGGACACTGGCAACAATTTTTTCCTGAGCTTATCTATACTCTTTTGGAATATAAATTATAACAAGAATTGGGGTACCACAACAGACTTTCCTAACATGACCAAACAATACCATATATAGCTCCATGCATTTTTCTAGTCCTTCAGAGCAAATTGATTGTTTCCTAGTCTCTGAAGTGGAACTTCACATTTATGAAAAAAAGTTTTTCTGCAACATACTGGATCAGATCAGCAGTGGGACCCCCACCTGCCACCCCAACAAAAATCAGTATCGTCATACAGCAAGACGGAGGGCATAGGTCAAGAACTCAGAGCTGCTGTACCCAGTGATGCTAGGGTATCAACCGTTAGCAGAGCTGTGCTGCTGCAGGTTACCAGTGATCAGAAGGCTTCTTTTCCTTACAGACAGGGTTTTGGATCCTGAGCTAACTAGGGCTGCGGAGGTGATAACATCAGGTTGTCCTAAGACACAGGTAGATACTTGGTGCACGCTCATCCCACAAGGAGAATGAGATCTCTGCAAAGGCATCATGAAGACTTGTATGTACTATATGAATCTTTCTTTCGCTCTATGGTTTAAAATTTTTTTTTTTTTTTTTTTTTTTTTAATCCCCCACATTCTACATCAGGCTTTTCCATAGGTAGCTAGGTATTCAAAGTTCTTAGACTTACCGTATGTTTAAATCTTAGCAGCTAAACATGTTAATCAAAATACTGGAAAGTGAAGGAAATAAAGTACTGCAGTTTCTACAGAATCATTCATATATTAGAGAACGAAATTAAAACATGGACCTACACAATATTAGGTTATGCAAATTATATAAATATTGAATACAAGCCTTGACATCAAGAAGTCTTGACGTGAGAAAATCAAAGTATTTACCTTTTTGTGCAGTCAGATCGTTATTTCTTGTACTATTTCTTGTACTTCTTGTGCTGTTTTTCCCACTTTGGGTTTTGCAGCTCTTCTCAGTATCAGGTGTACAGATCTCCTCCATATATGGAGACATTCTAGATGGAGTCTTGGTAAGAGAACGTTTATGCTCATTATCTTTTGTGGCTTCAGAGAACCTGAAAGTTGTAAGAAATATGAAGACAAAGTCACCTGTAAGGAATTCAAGCAATGTGACAGGGAAAGAGGAGTAATTGTTGCACTTAAACACAATAAAACTTACAATGTGTAAAGACACTCACAGGTAACACAAACTGCACTAAAAATACCTTTGCTGACAGTTCTCAGCTTGTGATCCATCATTAATAGCTTAAGTAATAATAGGAATTTTAAAGAGCTGACTCAGTTGTTATTTTGGAGAGCAAATATACTTGGATGTAATGAGCTAGATTTCATCACCAACCAATGCAACTTCAGCTTTGGATTATGTAGTAAAGCAAATATTTATAAACATTGTTAATTTAAGCTTTCAAATTCAGAAGTTAAAGAATTAACTATCAGATAACTAGCAGAACTCCAGATCTGTAGGGGAAGAAGCTGGAAATTTTAGTCAAAACAAGCTACCTGCACACTAAGACTTGTTCACACATGTAACAACACTTTTTAATATACATGTATAAGCATGTGAAAAAAAAAAATGAAAGCTTTGTGTGAATTAATCTTATCAATAAACGTATTGAGCCAAAAGCCTGCAAGATACAGAAAAAACAGTAAGTTAATATTGAAGTGAGCTATATTTTGACCAATTTTGTGGATGAAGTACAGTGTATCTCTGGACAAATGAAATGGAAGTAAATTCTGGCAGTTTCATTTTACATATTGCTAAAGAATCAAGTAGGGCTGCAGTGGAGAGGGGAAAAAAACATGCAATTCCAAAGGACCAAAGATAGAATGAGTATTACTTTCATTTGTTGTCGTCTCTACAGAAAAAATGGTACAGTGTAATCAAGATAGGATAAATTGTAGGAAAAAGCATTGAAATCAAAATTAGCACATTCAAAGTAGAAACAAAGCCAGCATGATTGAACTTGGTATTGCAAGGAACCTTCAATCTTGATTTCTAAATGGTTAAAGAAGTTACAAGTCCCATAATATAAAAAATTTATTAGGAGTTGTCACAATATTAGAAGGTGTACTGATTTACAGCTAGGAAAAAAAAAAAAAAAACAGGCACAATCTTTACTTAGGGACAAAAAAGTTCAAGCAATTACAAACTTAGCACACAAGTGTTAAGAAGTGAAGGTTATCAGAAAAATGCAAATGAATGCAGAGACAAGATTAACCTGTTATTAACCGGGTGAGAAGAATAAGTGTAAAATGTAGGATGTCTAAATCTGAGCTCAAGCAATTGTGGAAACTGAAGTAAACTGAAGAGAACTGGCATTAGTGCAATTTGAAACCAACAAAGAAACAGTAGAAACAATGACTTTTACTGAAAGGAAAATTTGCTGAAAGGAGAAGTGTGCAAAAAAGCATTATGAATGAGTGCCATTAAGTACTGTACTTTTAATTCCTTCTTTAAAAATGTTTTCTTTAAAGTCTCCAGAAACGTAGGAATAAGCTAATAAAATTTATTGATAACAAAAATTCAGATGTTAACATAACTGCATATTAGATTGTTTTATAGGAATAATGAAGCTTGCATAATGTTTTAAAAGGAAAAAATGAAGCTTAATAGCATCAGGTATGAGCTCATCCGTTTAGCAATGTCATGACTTTCTGGTGTCAGTTTAGTTCTCATCTGTTAAAAGCAACTAGTTTATATTAGTCTACCACAAGATGAGGCCCTACTGTGGCATATGGACAGAAAGAGCATTCAAAAGACCCCAAATGAGTCTCTGGTGAGTCTCACCTGGGATACTGCATAGAATTCTCGTCAAGTAATCTCAAAGTTGAATTAATTCAAGTATAGATGAGACTATTAAGTTGCCTGACAAAACCAAATACCTAGACAGCAAGAGAAAAATAATTTGGCTTGGTCTGCTTAGCAAGATGAAAGCTGAAAGAGGCAAGATTGCTTTACAGTCATGCATCAAAATAAATAATCAAGATAGAAACAGTACTGTATGGCTTGAGCTAACCATAAAGCTAAGCCGAAAAATAGAGATCAGAATTTGCTGTATGTAGGTCATGTTTGGAATAGAAATAAAAGTAATCAAATCACAGTCTGTGTTTATTGTTCTAAGTGTATTGTATCAAATTGCTCACTGGTAGCTTTAGTTTGTTCTTCTTACCTGACGTTCATTTTGGTTGTTGAAAGGACAGAAGGATTAAAGGAAGATTTCCTAGATAAAATACTTTGACTTGCAGTGTTCAGCAAACTGCGTGGTGAGCGTCGGAGGTTACTAGGAGTGCAGGTGCCGGAGAATCTGCCTCTTTCTGGATTGGGGCTGAATAAAAATGTTTTGCCACCAGTATGTTTCTAGAGAAAAGCAAATCGTGAGTTAGCATGCTCTCCTAAGTTTATCATTAGGAAGGTAGCTAAGAGGAAGGGAAACTACAGAATGTATCAGAGGCAAACAGCCTCTTATGCTCTTAAAGGGAACAGGGGGAAGTGACTTTAGTAATATAAAAACTTTTGTTTCAAGCATCTGAAAATATATCTTAGAATTACTGTGTGAAATGCCTTTTTCTGATGCCTTTAAATGATCAGGCTTTTTGGCCAGCACCTGCCAAGATAATTTCTCTTAAGCACACGTTTGTACACCTTTGCAACATTCGTGAGCTTCAGTGTTAGTCATTGGACAAAGGCTCTTGAAGGCACAAATTGGAACTTAGTTTAATCCCTGAATTTGAAGAACAATCCACCCCCTTGGCTAAGTTCTGCAGTAATTCCAACACTTGTTAGCAGGAGTTCTAAGAGACCCTTCACAAGTAATTGTGACAGATTTTTTTTTTAATTCTTTTTTTTTTTTTTTTTAAACACAAAACTGTCAAGATACTTATTGGTTTCTGCAGCTATTTAACCATACACCATTAATATATAAGTTTATATAAAAGCATAACTATAGATGTTACATACAAATTACTACATGGAACTAATTACATAGGACTCCAGTCTCACTGATCATAGTATTCCATTGCATGTACCCAAGCCCAGCTTCTTACTGCTCTAAAGAAAAACTTTATGCCTTTAACCTGCAGTTAAGCATACTTCATTAAACTGTTTGTTCCAACTGGATATAAGGAAAGGATCTTGTTCTGAGAGCAGCAGCCAGTGGAATATGTTGCCCAGAGAGGTGGCACATGCCTTTATGCCTTTGTGGAGATAAACAAATGTGGTAACAGTGGATGTCTCCCTTCCTTCCACTTACCTTGACTTCATTGAGTGAACTGCTGCAGTTTTCAAGCATTTTTTTCTTCCTCTCAATGTAATCAGCAATGGACTCCATTTTCTTGAAGTGAGCCTCGTGCAACTTTTTGAAGTCTAAGTAGTTCCAAAAATAAAGAGTAATGAATCTGACAAGCTCCTAAGGAAACTTACTACTAAACAGAGAAAGCTTGCAGTACACCTATTGTTATGGCCTCAAACAACAGAACCATAATGTATCCCTCCAAAAGTTTGTGTACCTCGTGTACACATCAGTGTAACCTTTTGGAGTTTTTGTTTGCTTTTTAAATAAAAGATGGTCTCTTGGTTCAAGCAAAAATCTAAATCTGTTTTTTGAATCCTGTAAGCAAAGCCTCCCTTCACACACAGGAAATACTTTGTTTATAAAGATGAAAGTTTATCTTACTTGGCGTAGTAGCTTTCAGCCCTGTTTTCCCAGACCTAGATGCATGGCCTACATATTCAGGGATCTTCTCTCCTGCAGGATGCATATCACCTGGCACAGCAATATTGGACAAAATTAGTAGAACTACTAGAAAATACTTCAGCATCATTACAGCTCTTTTTAGAGCATTTGTTGCTAAATATATTATCTCCTCAAAGCAGCTTAAGTTTTGTGAAATAAAAGCTTCATTTGAAATAGGTCTTAAGTCTCTCAAATGCCTTTTTAAATGATACGTCAGTAACAGCACGTTCAGATAAACTACAAGCCCAGCACAAATTTGGCAATTGTGTCAGGTTATTTTCCTTCAATGCTGAAGTATTTTACAGGGGGAGTTAACAAGAGATCTGTGTTGGTAGTAAGCAAATACAACTTGCAGGTCTTTATCCAATTAGTAAGCTAATGTTTTTAGAATTCTGATAACTGAAAAAAGAAACTGTCTTCGCCATCTTTTCTGCCACTGCCTTAAATACACATATTTATGTATGTGTGTCTGTGAATCTGTCAAATAAGATTGGGAAGACAAATTTCCTCTTTAGGTCACCTGCATGCAAAGGAGTGGGGGAGAAGTGAATCCGTATTTTCAGCAGCATCATGTTTGAAGATTAAAAAAAGCTACCAGATATAAATTAATCCACCCTAACACACACAGGTAATGTTAGGCAGTGTAAACAAACTAAGAAGAGTTTTGCATGTTGTCTTAAACTGTTTTACTTCTGAGAATAAAGTGACAAACACCACTCATCCATAGAAAAAAGAAGAATCAATAATGACGAAGCTTTCCCTTTTTTGCTACTCGGCTCCTTCAAAAAGTGCTATCTCAGGGTATTCCAGAAGGTCCTGATCCTAAACAGAGGGAAGAATCAAATACACTCAGACCTTCAAGAACTCCTTCACTGAAAACATTGGGTCCAGACTTTTGACATCAAAGTTGGTGAACTACTGCACTGTAGTACTTGTGGAATTGTTTTACAATACTGTTAACAAAAATACACAGGCCCACATGGCAGATTCATTTCTCAAAAAGGTACAGATCACTAGACACATTACAAGACGACCTTTGCAGACAAAAAATAACCTGAAAAGTACATTCAGAAGACTACAAATGACCAAACTTTTTTGAAAGTTTTTACTCACGTTCCACTCTAGCACTTTTAGTAGAAGTCCTCTTTGGTTTCTCCTTCTCACCAGTAGCCATCCCTGGATTCTCAATAGCTCTCTTTTTAATGATTTGATCCTCATTCTGGAATACCATCTGCCCCTTTTCACAGTCACCCTGAGGCACTTCATTTTCTTTTGTTTCAGAATGCACCTGCAGTTAAGCATACTTCATTAAACTGTTTGTTCCAACTGGATATAAGGAAAGGATCTTGTTCTGAGAGCAGCAGCCAGTGGAATATGTTGCCCAGAGAGGTGGCACAGCCTCTACACCCAGAGGTTTACAAGACCTGATTAGATAAAGCCCCAAGCATTGTGGTCTAACCTCACAGTTGACTGCTTTCAGGGGGAGCTTGAGCAAGAAAACCAACTTTCTGAAATCCAACACAAATGAACCTAGGAAATACTCACCCTGTTGTTGTATAGGACGACCTATATTGTGGCTTTTACCTGCACATTTTAGCATAAAGTTGCTTCTATTAACAAAACTATTTTCAAGTAAAAATAAATTTGATTGCTACGTTCCTTTTAACTACTGTAGCTTTGGTTACCACAGGCTTTTGCTAACACTTCTCATCTTTTCATTTCCCTTTAACTCTGTACCATTGTCTTCTGCACAACCCACTACTTGCATACAGTTCTGAAAGATAATTCTCACTTTACCTTGAAACATCTTCCCCACCACACACACAACCCCACCCATTCGAATTCTGGAACTGTAGACAAATATTCAGATGTATACTATGACGAACTAATGAAAGCAGTCCTATATCCAGTGTTTGTAATGATATATTTCTCAGACGGATTTGATTTCTTTTCTTGGACTAATGACATAAGTCATCTCTGTTCATTATGGAGTAGCATATAGTCCAGTTAGACAAAATCTGTGGTATAAAGGACAGAAGACAAGTACACCTGCATACAAAAATGATAACATTAACTGCTAAAACGGTGGCAGAATTAATCAAATCTGTTTCACTTACACTTTATTGGCACACAGACACCCAAAAGCAAGAAATGCAAATTACCTCCATCTCAGAGGGCCCTGTATTTTCTTCACTGGTATTCATTTCCACATCAGAACTCTTTTTTCTGGCTGCTTTCTTTTGTTTACATCTTTTTGTGACAAAAGATGCTGGATTAGGCATAAATTCCTTCTGACAGCTCATTTCATCAGACTCCATGGAAGTAGATATATTTTTTTCAGAATTCTGTATCAGAAAAGTATCATAATGTGAAATATATATACAGCAGATACTCTATCAAGACAGCTTCAATATTGTTACTGGAAAAGGCACTTCACACAGAGGACAACAAGGATACACTTCAGTAGCACAGTAATTAACTTAGCAATATCTAATTTCCTTAAACACCTTAACTACATTTCCTTAAAAACACTACATACTAAAATAATTGTAGGAATTATTTTCAAGAGACTATTAAAAGAATTACACTTAATATTTGAAACTCGACCCACATGATGCTGCAGCCCTTCAAAATTTGTGAAGATTATCCCACAGAAATATATACTGCAAGATTTAGGAAAAAGAAAAAAAGAAAGAAAGAAAAACAACATCTAAAAGCCACAACTATGATTAGACAATTTCCTTCTGAGAAATAGGTTATAATAGCAACATTTAAAATGAGTTGCTTTAGAAAAAGTAGATACAAATTTACTTTATCAAAACTAAAAAATTGTCATACACAACAAAATATTTTAGCGCACAGAAAACTTAAAGCAACGCATAGAAATGAAGAAAGGAAATGTCACAGTTGTATTGCTTTTGTTATAACATCAATGTAAGCAAATTGCAGATGTAAAATACTTCGAGATTAGTCACTACAGAATATAAAATTATGAAATTTAAATGTTAGTGGTCTCAGGGAATAGTTTTGTACTGATGCTGAAGATACATTTAATACACATTTAATGTTTTCAGTCACATAGGAAATCACTTCAAATATTCATACAACTGTTTATCTCAATACATGAGTGCATTAAACTAAAGGCATTATTAGAAATTTCACATTATGATAAAACCAACATTCATTACATGCTGTGCTCTACTAGTTACAAAGTTAAAACTTTCTGAAAAATAACAGCTGCTTTATCATCTATTACCATATTTTCATTTTCTTGTTTTATTCCTTGGAAGTGTTGCTTCAGTGCTTTCAACAATTTATCTGCCTGAAGAGAAATCAAAACAACAAATGAACCAAATCTTGCATTAAGTCATCAGACAAAAGACAACATAAACTGACTAGATCCCTGTAAATCAATCCACCAAATCAATAGAATATTTGCTGAATGCAACACAATGCTTAAAGCAAGCCTGGAGCTTCATTAAAGTCAATCAAATTGAGAGTATGCATGAGGCCACAGCTAAACATGCAATGGATTTTCCACAGGGGCACCAAGACAGCTCTCCCTGACCAGGTTTCTGTCAGCCCATCTGTTTGCTAGAAGGTTTAATTGTTCAAGGCTCAACCAGGCTGTTTCAGCAGCCCTGCATAGCTGAACAAATTCAAATTCTATGAAGTTTCTGCAGTAGCTTCTGCCTTGTTCATGCTACAAACGTCGTATTCTCCTCATCCCTTGCGTATACTCACAGTAACACAGAATCGCTATGGTTGAAGAAGACCTCTATGATCATGTAGTCCAACTGTCAGCCCATCAACTCCATGCCAACTAAACTACATCCCTCAGTGCCATACCTACGCATTTCTTGAACGCCTCCAGGGATGGTGACCGCACCACCTCCCTGGGCAGCCTGTGCCAGTGCCTGACTGCTCCTTTGGGTAAGTTTTGCCTAATATCCAACATGAACCTCCCCAGCACAACTCAGGCCCACTCCCTCTCATGCTATCACTGTTACCTGGGAGAAGAGGCGGACCCCCACCTCACCACAACCTCCTGTCAGGCAGCTGTAGAGAGCAATGAGGTCTCCCCTGAGCCTCCTCTTCTCCAGACTGAGCAGTCCCAGCTCCCTCAGCCACTCTCCCTAAGGCTGTGCTCCAGACCCCTCACAGCTTCGCTGCTCTTCTTTAGATGCACTCCAGGGCCTCGATGTCTTTCTTGCAGTAAGGGACCAGCACCGAGTACAGAGGGACAAGCACCTCCTTGGTCCGCTGCCTACGCTATTTCTAACGCAGAGACGGAACGGCTCAGCCCAAAGGGGCCTCCGAAGACCGCCGAGTCCCACCGCCGAGCGCCCCAAGTTAGCGCAGGTCCCAGCACGTTAACGGGGACGCTGCCCGAACGCCGTTGGGACAGGGGCATCACTGCCGAGGAGGGCGGCTCCCACCCTGTGCCCTGACAGCGGCTGCGAGGGCGGAGCCCGGCATCTCCCTCCGCAGGAAGCTGCGGAGAGCGACAACAAAGCGGCACCATTGGTGCTTCAGGCAGAGAACAGCCCCGAAGCAACTCGGGCCGGCACAGGCCGGCTCTGAGCACGGAGCAGCGCGAGTCCCGCACCAGCAGCTGCGGCCCCGTCAGGGACGCCGCTCCCTCAGCGCAACGGCCGCTACCGCGGCGGCGGCGCAGGGCCCAGAGAGACGCCTTTCCCCGTATTTGCCTCCCCACTGTCCCCCGCCTCACCCGAAGGTTGGCCTTCAGGCCGGCGGCCTTGGCGACCTGCTGCAGCTCAGCGTACTTGAGCGCGTCCAGCTCCTGCGGCGCCGCGAGCAGCACCATGGCTGCGACGCTGCCAACCGCTGCGCTTCAAATCTCGCGCTCAACCGACGCCCGGCGCTTCGCCCCGCCCCCGCCGTTCGAACTCGCCCGTCGCAGTCGCCCATTGGCTGAGCGAGGCGAAGGGGGCGAGCTCGCCGGCACAGAGATCGCCCAATGGGTGGCGTGGTCGCCCACGCTTATTTTCAAACTCGATTGGCGCTCCCTGGTACGGAAAGCCCGCCGTCTCCTGCTTGATTGGCTGCCGGAACGACTCGCTGCAGCCCGCTTCCCAATGGCCTCGTGCAGAAAAGATTGACATCTCTACTACCCAATAGCAGCGCAGCTCTGCGAAGAGTCCCCCCCAATTGCGAGGCCGAGAGGACGGGCGCCGTGCTCGAACTCCGGACCTGAGAAGATGGCGGTGCGGCGGCAGCTGCGGCGGCACTTCGAGGAGCCGCATATCCGCGGCGCCATCGTGGTGGAGCGGCCGCCGTCCCCCGCCGCCCCGCTCCCGCCGCCTCCTCCTCCAGCCCCGGCGGCAGAGGCTCCGCAGCGCTGCGGGCTGCGGCCGGAGGAGTGCGCCGTGTTCCAGTGCCGCGGGTGCCGGGCGGTGCTGGGGGACTCTCTGCACCTCTGCGCGCAGGAGGAGCGGCCGCTCGGCCTCCTCGTCTGCCTCAGTCAGTGCCGGGCCGGGCCGGGCGGGGCGGGGCCGGTGGGGCCGCGCCTCCACGCTTCTCTCTGCTCTCCTCTCCTCTCCTCTCCCCGCAGGGGTCAGCGGCGATGTGGTCTGCGAGGAGGCGCTGATGGTCGGCCTGGAGGGAGCGCTGCTGGGCTGGTGCGTACCGGGGGACCGCAGCTTCGCCTGTCGCGGGGACCTCTCTGGGAGAGGGAACTGCCTCAGGTTGCCTCAGGGGAGGTTCAGGTTGGGTATTAGGGAAAACTTCTCTGAAAGAGCGGTCGGATGCTGGCAGAGCTGCCCAGGGTGTGGTGCAGTCACCGTCCCCGGAGGCGTTCAGGTTTGTAGATGTGGTACCGAGGGCTCAGTGAGCAAGGTGGGGGTGGGCTGATGGCTGGGCTTAGCTGATCTTAGCCGTCTTTCCAACCTTAGTGATTCTACGATTCTTGGGCAACGTGCTGAACTCGTGTTCCTGAATTTTCTATATTAGCTCTTTAGGGATAAAGCATTATTATGTTGTTTCCTGCCCTGATGGAAGCAGTGGGTTGATGCCCTCTGACAAGCACACAGCATCCATGGTTTCAGAAGCCTTGGTTTAGTAAAATTATTTCCCTGTTTTTCCTTTTAGCTCTTACAACACGTTATCCTGTCGGCTGTGCAGCTCCATTGTGGGCCTCGTTCTTTACTCCACCTTCAGAAACCTGGCTCATCTCCGGGGTCTCTTCTGCTTCTTCAAGGACAGCATCGTCTGGTGGGTGTCCCCTGTTCCGACGGTCAGCGATCCCCTGGGAACTGGCGAGTGACTCGAGCAGGATGGGATGCACAACCAGCCTGCAGCTGACAGAAGCTGCCTTACTTCTGACTGAGAGCACGGGTGTGAGATTCGAATGCCCTCTGCTCACGCTCTGTGTGCTGGCATGACTCCGTTTGGTTTGCCATACACTTTTTGAGTCTCCCCGTGTTACACCAAGGTTTAAATTTAGTTCTTTGCAAGGCTCCTTCGGTTCCAGATCTGCTTTACTAATATGAGCTATCAAAACAGGTCTGTGATAGCTGGGCCAAACTGTAGAAACCATATGTTATGTTTAGCTGGTGATTAGGGGATCTCATGGTTTGAAAGTAACCATGTGTTATGTTTCTTTATATTTTCATAATCTATGGAGTACTTTGGGGAAGGGTTTTATATCTGCTTTAAAATCATCCTAAGTATTCTGTCTAAACAAAGAATGCAGCTGTATGTTTTCAACTGTTTTTCTTGTTTTTCCCTTTCCCCGTTTGTTTTCCAGTTACCTCTTAAAAAGCAAAATGACAATAGAAGCTTCTAAAGTGAAATTTCCTGCTTTGACCCTAAAGGATCAAATGGAGAAAGTAAGGTTTTGCATGACTTTGTATGGGAAATAGCAAGAAATGCTAACATTTTTGGATATTAGGCTTCTTTTAATTAGCCAAAAACATTGATACAACTACTGTATCTGCAATGCATATCAAGATCTAGCTACCTTTCTAACACAAGTTTGTTGTTTGTTAGTGAAGATGTATGTTTTTGTGCTACTTTAAATGTTGTCAAGAGGGAAAGATACTTCTCTACACTTGGAAAACAAAACAAACACAAAGAATCATTTAGAAAAAACTATTCCTAAATATTGCTGCTTGTATTATTCCTAGGATTGAAAAGTCACTGCTGAAGAATAAAAAAACTATGTGCCAATTTGTTAAATTGATAGGGAGTCCAGTACAAATGTATTTAGGCTTTGTAAGCTCAAAAGAGCATGAAAACATCTACTTGTAGTTTCAGAGACATTTTTTCAGGACATTTTTCTCTATTTTTTCTACTTCTATCTCTTTTTCTTTCTAGCTGAAAAAAAAGCTTGTGTTGGTCCACATGCGTGTAGAAATGCTGATGAAGAAGATGGAGCAACTGAAGCAAATGAATAATGTGGCAGAAAACAATAATCTGCATCAGATGCAATTTCCCTAACGCCGGGATACGCGGCAGTCGATGCCAACAAATAACGTTCTGTTTTAAAGAACTTCTAGAGTCATTTCTGCAGCTCTGCTGAGTTTGATCATTGATCATTTTGATGAAATAATGCAGCAGAACAGGTTTGAGAGCTGATCTGTCACTCTATCAGTGTACAGAAGGAACAGATGCTTAAGTGTATCTCTTCAGTCTAAGGGAACACCTGAAACTCCAGCATACCGAAGCTATGCTCGTTAAAATGAACAGCTTACCCATGCAGCATATAACAACTCTTTGAGACTGAGACTATATGACTTTGGCTGTGATTCTCCATAATGACTTCAAGAGATGATAGAACAGTTTTTGCAGCAATAAAATTGGGCCTCTGGAACTATGCAAAACACACTAACATAATGACGATTGAGAGAAACTTACAGTTTAAAGGTTCTTAAAAGAGTTGTCAAGTTTTTGTTCTATTGTTTCATACAGATACAGTATCGATGGCAGCTAGCTGTTTGTCAAGTGGCTCCTTAGCCGCATCTGGTATGCGAGACTGCTAAATAGCCTCCTGACAGGTTCTTTTAAAGGATTTGCTTGTATGTGTGGCTTGCAAAAGGAGCAAGCTAGCATGTCCCAGAAGCTGTACAGTTGTGCTTGGTGAATATACATCGTGTAAGGCTAGCTGGAGCATAATGTTACGGATTTCAAATTCAACCACAATGCTCATTTCTGCCAAAGTCCTCTGGAAGTGCATTCCCAAGGTTCCATGGGTCAAGTTCTGGCTGCTCCATGAAGTTCAGGCTGCGAGGAGCTGCCTTGAATAGATTTCAGGCTTTCTGTCAGGGGTCTGTCTGCTGTGAAAGCAGGTCATCTTCACTTCTGCTTAGTCACAGGTACGTTGCTTTGCTGAAGTTGGTGAGATGATCTGCCTGTTATCTTCCCTTGACCAGCTGAGATGTCTCATAAGAATCCCTAATGGGTACACGTTGGCACATTTCAGTTTTGAATGGGTTCTCTGCTTTACAAACATCTAGAAAGTAATTTGATAGAAAAGAAGGCTACTTACCTCCAGTTATTGGGATAGAATGTCTTTGTTCCTAATTCCCATTTGTTGGAAGATTAGGGTTCCTTCTCCTCTCCCTCCTGCTGCCTAAAGGGCTGATGTTTTAAACCTTCCATAAGATGTTGTAGTGGTGTGTAGCTGTCCAGAGAGGACTGTATTTGCTTGGTCAGTTTCATTCAAGTGACACACTTTGCCGTTCCCTTAATTGTACTTCCCAGATATGATTGGCAGCTTGCACCATGTTGCTGATGATACCAGTGCTGCCTGTATTTCATGGCCTTATTTGTTTTATTTGTAAAATAACTCTTAAATAACAGGCTTAGTGCAGAGCATAAAGCTCACTGCAAGGCACCTTGCAGGCTTAGGTGGGCAGCTGATAGGCTGTTGCTTATGTTCAGTGTACTGCTTTTTGATTAGGAGTTCTGGATTGTCTCTGTGTTCTGATTAAGCAATAACATAGATTTATCAAGAGCCACTGTGCTGGGAAAGGAGCAGCTCTCTGTTAAATTCTAATACTATATGCTATCTAAATTGTTATTCGTGTTTTACAACTGTGACAGTTTTAAGTGCAGAAATGCAGTACTTTTCAATGACAGCTAAATTTGGGCTATCAAAAGTAACAACCTGAAGTAACTGTTGCTCTCTTGTAAGGGCTGCTTCATTGCCTGACATGATTAATATTTTCTCCAAAAGGTGCTCTAGCCTGAACACTTAACTGGAGAGCTGTTCTTCTCAACAGTTGTTGCTCTATACTCATGTAAAGTTTGGAGTTGTATTTGACTACGTCATTATTAAGAACATATTTTCTTGAAAGTTGCATTGTACAAGACTTCTGCATTACATTTAAGGGCCTGTTTGTCTTTAACTGGGGTTTCATCACTAAACCTTGTGTGAACACCTTCTCCCCTCAGGTGTTTTCCATTGTATAACTTCAGGTTTGTGTTACATTGAAGTGGCAGTTGTGTGTTGTTGCATGGGTCCAAGAAACATGATTGATAATGGGACTACTCACTTCTGCCCTTTTATTCTGGTTTCTGCATTGACTTTTTTCTTGTCATATGCTTTACATTTATACTGTGTATAATCAAACAGTGTGAAATTGTCTTGCTTCATATAGTTAAGCATCCACCCCTAAGGAAAAAGAAGCTGTCAGTTACATTTTTATATGTTATCTTTACAGTTGTAAAGAAGATATTTTTATTAAAAAAATAATGCTGAAATTCAGAAACATATTATACAGATCTCTTGTAGCATCCTGTGATTTCTAAGCCCACTTTTAAACTGCATTTGGCTAATCTTTTGGACTGGGAAGACCTCGGATCTGTTTAGCCACCGTATGGTCCTTCATCAAATGATGTTTCTTCCTGGCACCAGCTACTGCCTAAGGTACTTGCTGACACTCCCAGCAGTACAGTTTTCTAAGCAAAATCTGTTTTGAGAAACAAACCACCTTAATTTACAAAATGTAAAATAAATGCAGCAGTGTCGTCAGTAGTCCACAATGAACGTTTACTGAGATAAGAATTAAACCTAAGGCTACAGTTTGATTTAAGTGATTCTTAAATTTTTCTTACTGAAAGATTCAGCTTTTTAATCACATCCTGTGCCAGGCTCATTGCTCTTGAATCTACAACTTAAAAGTGAATATTCAGTTTTTCTGTTCTAGTGTGGAACCTACTCTCCTCTAGCTAGGCAGCCCGAGAGAGGTGCTGTTACTTTAAGTGAAGTCAGGGCCAGTGTGGCTCAGGAAGGATAGATTCTCTATTTAAATGAATACCTGCTTCAAAAGCAAGTCTCAAGGTCAGCCCACAGCTATTTTTATTCTTAAGTGAGCTAACCAGCTGTTATCTTCTCTGGAACCTAAAGAGAAAAGCAAGCAGAAAATAGAACAAATTAAGGTGGTTGAGTGGGTTACAGAAGTAACAATCATAATCTTTTCTAACCTAGCATAAGGGTTAGCAATCCATAAGAGGTTTTGGAACGCTCATAGCAGTGTTGGGAGCCATGGCTTCTTCAGCACTGTCCTCAGGAGGTGGTATCTTGCTGCTGTGTACAGAACTTCCCAAAACTGCTTTCAGCAGCAACTGTAAGGAAGGCTGCAAAAAGCCAGTGCTGAAGGAACTGTTGAGAGGCTTGAGTTGCCAAAACAAACAATCCACATCCATCTGAAACAGTTTTCTGAGAATTAGTCCTTTTAGGCAAGCTATTTTACAAGCAACAGAAGCTTTCTGCTACCATCCAAAACAACCTTTGAAGTTTTTATTAAGATGGGCAACTTAGCAAATATGAGTGACAATCTTTTTTCAGTTGCCTTCCAGGAAGCCAGAGTCCCTTGTGGCTGAAATCTGCTGAAACAACTGGATCTAAAGCAGATATGCAGCAGCACGTGGGAGTTTATCTCAAACTGTTAAGCACTGACAAAGATACAGCAACATCTCAGAAGTAGAAGCAGCACCTCAAAGATGCAGTGCATTGTAACTCAGTTAATCTGTCTTTTGAACAAATGA
Source organism: Penelope pileata (assembly GCA_013396635.1). NCBI lineage: Eukaryota > Metazoa > Chordata > Aves > Galliformes > Cracidae > Penelope > Penelope pileata. The sequence continues at coordinate 614,471 of WBMW01001028.1, read as the reverse complement.
CACATCAAGTTTCAGTGCATTCTCAGCCTGTGCTGCTTTATTGCTAAAAAAATTTGTATACAGGTGCAGAGTTTCCAAGTTCATTTTTAAACAGTTCCTCTTTACAGCGTCAAAAGAATAAAATCTTATCTTGAAATCCTCAAAGATGCATAGATATAAAAGCAAGCTGCCTTTTGGAAAAAAAAAAATCAGAATTTGCAGGGAAACATTCTTTTACTGTTACCATGTAAAACACGTGCAATGGGAATACATAGATCCTAGTGATACCAGTAGTTTCCTCCACTAACCCATGTGAGTAATGCCATCAGAAGTTCAGTATAAGAAGTCTTCTCTAACCTGGTTTTTCAGTATTAAGCTATTTGTTAACGATCTATAATCACTCCTCCTCCTTTGCTAGTATATAATTTCTCAGAAGATAGATATCTTCACTGAAGACCCAAAGTAGCTTACTCCCCAGGTTTTATACTGAAGTGGATAAGCATTAACAATGGATACAACTGCTTACTCATCACACAGAAGAAAACATATGTAACAGAGTTTAAGACCAGGTGAATAAAGAATATCCACTAGGCATTAGGTGGCCATAGGTAACTGCTGGGCTAAACTTGTTTTAGAAATTCCATTTTTGCTTGAAGAAGTTGGCTCGAAGGATTTCATTTAATCTAACTTTGATACTGTAAAATAGTTAAATCTTCTCTTATAATATTCCTCTTTATTTGGCAATTCTTGTATATCTAGAAAGCATTCATAAGAAAAACATGGCCCCATCCTAAACCCAAATCGTGGTGCTTTATGGACGGTTGGCTACAAAGTATGAACGGGAGTTAACTTGAGACAATTTCTTCCTCCGAGACATTACCTCTTTCTACTTAAGAAAGAGGACGGAGCCTCTGTACATGGAGAAGTGTTCTGCACAAGTTAAGCCCACCTGCAAAATTAAACTAAGCTACAAGTATGGAATTTTGCAGTAACACGCTAGTATTCTACTTTAAACTAGGAAAAGTATTAGTGACATGGACTATGCCATGTTCTATGTTATTTTCAACCTGCCAGCAAAAATTCACTGCATTATTCACTAAAAGACTTGGGAAATATTACAGAGAGCACAGTAAAAGTTTACAGAAAGATGGCACCCAAGTTCCCTTTGATTTAATAAGCGAAATAAAGAAAAAAAAGACTATATTGCAACCTGTGTTGCAGAAGATAAAGACCTTCAGTGATCAAATCTCATTTTCTGTTTTTAAAAATCTCCTTTTCAAAGAACTTAAAAAATATACAAGATTACCAGTATTTTCAGGTTCATTCCTGCAGATGCCATTATTGCTGGCTGGTACCAGTATGCTTCAGTACAGCTGCCTATGTGGCTAGAGAGTTACCTGAAAATACTGTCTATTAAAAAGCTATTCAACACCTGAAATATATGTACTGTGCTTATTAATTTCAGTCTTCTCCAAATAATTTCTCTCACCACACACAATATTACCTACTGTCTGGCAAACGCTACACTCATTTTGAGTCTGCTGTTACTGTTTGTTTTTTTTTTCTTTTTTCCCCAGCAGTTACTCTCCCCTGCACCATCTAAGAAACTCTGCACCCTTTTCCTTGCTACAGCTGCAGCAGGTGAGAAACCTCCTCTCGCCCCTACACATGCTTAGTTCATGCCCTGCTTTTTACATGCTCAGGGCACTAATGAACCAGACAAGAGGTTATAAAGGCGAGTTCTGCTGATCCTGGTTCCTGATAGACAGTTTTGGTGCCATGCTTCTGTTCCTACCTATACATTCTGCCCCTTTCTCTACAGAGGCAGCATATTCTCTAAAAACAAAACCAAAAAACCAAAATTTGAGACTCAAAGCAGGAAGTTCAAGCTATTGGTATATTATTTCCTATTGCTTCATTATGTATAAATGCATATCTCAATTTACTGGTAATAACTACATTACACTAGACATTTTGAATCATGCATAATTAGAATACTAGCTCTAAGATTTGGTTTGTGGGCCTGTGCCACTTCCCTTCGGTTTCTCCATGCAGCTCTTCATGCCTAAGGCATCGCCAACTAGCTGCCTTTTATGGACCTGCAAACGCGCTCATTGGGAGGGGAAGAGGAGAGAAGCAGACAAGACTTACACAGGACACACTGAACAGTAAGTTAGCTTTTATCTTTAACCTTAGCTGTTGTAAAGCTTTAGGAAATCTGTCTATACTATAACCTGGCACGTAGGCTCAGAGACAGAAACATACTCCTTCCTTATGTCAAGTACACCTACGCTTTCTCTAAACCCAGGAGAAAGTGTAGAGCAGACTGAAAGGGAACAGAAATTATGGTAGTGTTCTGCAGTGTTAAATGAGACACCTTGGTTTGACTGCTGGCTTTTGTGTGCCAATCAAAGTGCTTATAGGGGCGACACACTGGAGCATTCAGTAAAAGACAAGCAGTGGAATCGAACTGGAACTGCCGTTACGCAGCTCTGTACCTGAACAGTGAGCAGGATTCGGCTTTGAAGGAAGACCAGACTCCTTCCTAGGGAAGCAGTTCTTTCTAAGATTGGTTATCCATCACAAACTGTTTTTCTCTTCCCTACTTTTCCCTTCTCTGCTCAAAAACATACTGCCTGCTCTTGTCAATGTAATCCTTGTGTAAAGCATCAGTGTCCTGCAGCACACTGCAGTTTGTTCTCACTCACTATCAAGTAGTCTTTGCAAGACTTTTGGGTTGTTTTTTTTTTGTCCTAAATTTGACAATTATGCTTAGCTGCAGAAGTTGCAATTCCCAACAGGAGTACTGGCTAGCAGCAGCACCACTGGTTAAGGAACAGCATATACATGTACCATCTGGAGCTGGGACTGCTGAAGGGGTTGTGTCAGCAGCGGTCACTGCCCTTTCGATATCCCACACTGAGCGTGGTAGCATGCAACACTGCTACTTAGCTTTAGAAGCAGTGAAATCAAGGGGTTTGGAGCAAAAAACATGCCACAGTACAAGAGCTGAAGGGCAACGGGATTTCCTTTACAGCTGTGAACACTGATTTCAAGCACAGCATATACTGAAGTCTGAACAGGGAAGAACATGCAGACAGCTTGCCTGGCTATGTGAGTCTTGATTTCCTCCCCTTCTTAAATTAAGAAAACCTTGAAAATTTCTGTTCAGCCACCAAGTTCATACTTCTGAAGTCTAAACGTGACCATGTTTTCATTATTAATTATCATGTAAATGTATTTGCTGACCACGGAATAGAAGAAATTTCTAATTTATTCGATGTAGTCAGATCACAATCAAAGTCCCTTACGGTCAGCTTCCAGTTTTATCAATAATTCAATAGCTGGAATTAAAGCCGATTGTAGCTTTCCAGATCAGTTAGCTTTTCATACACTTATATGAGCAAATTCAGACATGCTCATGCTTATCTTGGCTACTTTATACTGTAGAAACGCTCATAGCCCTTAACAGTCCCACTAACGACTTATGAAGAGCCAAAAGGCTTCACCTACACCATTTCAGAACACTTGAAGCCTCCCTTCAGCTGGAAGTTGCATTCCAAATTATTTTAGCTTCCTACAAATCTAGCCAGATAGATCTAAGCTTCTGATGTAACATTTCTGTTCAGAATACAGTATTATCTGTTAGACCATATTGTCTCCACAGACTGTGTATATGCCCTGAAATCACTGTCAGCTACGGATGTTTCAGAACTCCTGTGGCTCTTTTATGCAACCCCTGGATAGCAAACACTTTGCTGGATGAGCTGTAGATCAATACCCTGTTCTGTTACCAGAAGCTTCACAGTACTTGCCTCTGCAAAACTTCAAGCATTAACAGAAATCAGTGGTCTGAAACAGAATGTTTAGCAACTCTAAGATTATTTTTGCTGTAATGTTTTTGAAATCCTAAAAATCTCCTTTGGGATGTACAAATGTTTTCAGTGTCAAATTTTTTTTTTTTTTTTTTTTTTTTTTAAATAGACCTGTCACCATATCAGATTGGTCTTTATAAATAAATAAGTACCTACAGTAAAATGAATTCTAACTTCAGGAAGAGTTTCTTTCCACAGTCCAGCACCTGGAAGGGTTTAGCTTCCCCTCAGAGAAGCAGAGCAAGCGCTACGCTACGAAAAAGGGAAACTTCAGCTATCCTTTCAGAAAGAACTGCCTGCCCTTCCCCCAGCACTCACTGACGCTGCTTCAGATACATGACATAGCTAAGTAGTTTTTAAAGTATCAGGTTAATTAACTAAGTACTCAAGTGCCAAATTCCCTCCAATGAGAGGAACGCTAAGAAGAATTCACCCATCTCAGGAAAAGAGCCTTTCCGCGCCGCTCCCTGCAGCACAGAGCGCCACAAACGTATTTGGTTATTACCCACCTACACTACTGTACAGCCTTGCTAATGCAAGTTATTTACTATCACATGCAAAACAGTTATTGCTACTAAAGTTCTATTTTCTTATTAAATCATCTTATGGCTTTGTTTGCATCAGGGATTCTTCCCCCTACATACTGTGCTATTTTGCATTCCAGTTTCAGAGGTATTTTTCAATTGATTCTCCCAAGCACTACACTACTTTGTTCAATGGTACAGCTACTTCTGTTCAGAACTGAACCTAACCGAGCACAGGTCCCCCAGAACTCTGCTGTAAATGGCCCAACCACGTAATTTTCTTGGAAACACATCAGACGCAGAGGGGAGGGGACAAGGTTGTTATCTACACTAACTCTGCAAAGATTACTGGTTTTGCACCAAAGTACATGCTACTTGATTAATTACTTTAGAGATATATCCTATTAAAATTACAAAACCAAGCTACCGGTTCCATCCCTCCTCCTAACGGCCACTTACAGGCAGGTCTCAGGAAAAATAATGCAGTATCCTCTCTAAACCGACAAGAGAATTTTGTTCTTGTAAAATAGAGAAATGCGCATAGAGCAACACTGGCACCAAATAAAAGACATTTTTTCCTAGGAAGTCAGAGAATGTCATCCACAGGGCACTGCTCATCCCAGGAATCATGCCAGTCTCTCATTTGACCAGTCCAAGCTGCCCATTGAGTGCTAAATCATTTGAACTTCCCCTGGCCTAAATTTTCCTTCTGAAAAAAGCAGAGGGAGAGACATAAGTTATTCAAATTGAGATTAGAGCTGGAAAGCAATACTGGAAGCTACCCAAAATACAAGATATTGAATTCTCCATGGTACAGAGGTGGGGATTCTATGATCCATAGGGTACACATAGCCTGCTGAACAGATACCGTCTGCAGTGTTGGTTTTCAACAGCCCTTAACCTTATTATATTCTCTCTTATTAAGACGTGTGTAAATGCAGGATCCACCAAAGGTGTTAAAGTTTCAATAGGACTTCAGAAAAAAAAATCCATTCCTGCAATAATGTATAGAAGTCTTCTATGTAAAATTGGCAAATAGCATTTTCCAACCAGTAACTAAATATGAGAATAATGTTTAACTGCTTAATATAGTTACATAATCAGATTTGAAAAATCTGTGTTTGGTTTTTGTTGGTTTTTGTTTGTTTGTTTGTTTTTAACTTAGCAGATTTTGTAAATAAGGTAGCAGAGATGTGCACAGAATGCACACAAACTCTTCAGCATATTCATAGTTCTGCGTATATCAGAAGACGGGTAACAATAAAACTGAAGATGCTGCTTACAGAAGAAAACACCTTCAACAAAGACTAAAAAGAAAAGAATTACCTGTGACAGAGATGAGAATTCTGGATGCTTACATACGCTATTTACTATCGCAGTTGGACAGATACACTAAAAACAAAAAGTTGCCTATGATTCTATGAAGCCTGTTAAGTGAATGCATTCAGTTTCTAAAGATAGCGTTACCATTGTCAAAGGGAGGATACTGCATATTTAGACCATGTTCGTGACATTTCTACTGTATCCTTTCTATTGTTAATTACATTATCATCACGGTTTATTAATAAATTTGTCACTCTGAAATTGTAAAAATACTACTAGGCTCATGCACTGATCCTAACATGGCACTACTGTTTGCTACGAAGCACTAATGCTTATGGAACTATACACATCTCAAAATGGAAGACATTGGTGATTTTGTTGTTTTCAAACAACTTGTAACATCATTTTGTCCACAAGTATTAAAATATATATATGTATATATATATGATCTATTGCACATGCCCCTTGTTTCTGTAATCTTTCACGTGGGAAGATTTCCAACCAAAGAGAAAAAGTGGAGCAAGAAAAAGTAAGTAGGCTGAGGCAGCATTTCCTAACACAGCAGTTTCGTAAGAAGCTGTCTGGAAATGTATGGCAATGGGCAAGCGTTATTGGAGTATTACTTCTGTGAAAGCCACAGATCTGTAGCCCTGCTAAAAATATGATGTTTTAAAATTAAACTTGAAAACTAATGTTGTTACATTGTTAGGGTTAGGAGTCAGGAAAAATCAGGGGTTGAATTTTTCTGTTACAATGCAGGGTTACAAAATGTTGAGAGTTTTTAGAGAAATGGAAATCAAAGATCTTAAAGTGTCTACTCTCTAGACAGAAAAAAACCCCTTCCTTTTTGTACATATCCACAGAAGAAAAAAAATGCGTTCCTGTCCCCCAAGTATTTTGTTATCAAGCTACGCAAGAATCAGCTGCTAACTCCAGTGTCAGAAGGACAAGCATAGGCAGAAGGAAGTAAAGAAAACTCCAAAATTTAGGATCAGATGTTTCTTATACCAGACACCTTCCAACAACATATAATCCCAAGATATTAACAGTGTTTTCCATCAGTTAGAGATGGATCCTGCTTCTACAGACATCTATATTAAATCCCATTAGTTTCAACATAAGGAGGCTCTAGAAGAAAGTGCTCTTCTAGTTGCACCGAGTGCCAGAAAATTCAGACCGTATTCAGCAAAGAAATTGTACATTCTTAACACAAATCAGGTCAAGATGGTGGTTGCCTCACCAGGATTAATGCAACTCATCTAAACTAACAAAAGAAACACAGCTCACAATGTTGCATACAATTTAAATGCACCTCTCTGCCCATTACCCTTGGCATTATTTTGATACACAGCGTCTCATCCACCCTCCTGAACTTACAGTTTTCCATGAAATAAAGATCAGGCAAAAGAAAAAAAAGATAAAGCTTTCATTGAATCTTATTGTTAGAATGCAAGATCTAACACAGATCTGGCTTTACCCCAAAGACTAGGCTCAGTACCAACACTTGGCCTTCCTCTGCTGTGGAACTTGGTCCCCACAAAATTTCACCACATTTGAAATATCACAATACTGCCTTTGCAATCTATCATCAAGATTTAAGAAAGATTTCAACTGTTGGCTTTTCCAGACATCTTCAGGCTGTCTGGCTCTCTTCAGCAGTTTTCTAAAATGAAAAATAGAACAAAACAAAAAAACACCCCATCACCCAACCATGCTACTATCCCCCAAAACCTATTAACAGAGCCTATATGCCTTTATTTGATCCAGATTTGAAAATATTTTAAGCTACTAAGTCACATTTTCTAGATTGCAAGTTTGGATTAAGGTGCAGTAAAAGCTCCAGATTTGAAACGGAGATTATTTGTTGTCAAGAAATCTTACTTGCCATATACAATATCATAGCAAGGAGCATGTGAACAGTATAAGAAGCTCCCACCTCAGGATGACTGAAAATATATAATCACAAATGGAGACAAAGAATCTTATGTAAACATAAGAACAACAGATAGCGCCTTAGTTTGGGAAGGAATAAGAGGAACCAGAAGAAGGCCCGCCCTAAGCATTCCTGCTCTCAACTTGTACCTCTTATGCGGCTGACAGCTTGTTCTGCCGGGCCTAGATGATGGAAACATACAGGTCGTCTCAGTTCTCAGTCACAGAAGAATTAAAAATCTGATTCCATCAGCAATATGAAAAGCTGAATCCGTGTCATGGAAGCCGAGTGGGTAAACTGCAACTTTACACCTCCAGTCTCTTCCATCCCACCAGAAGTTAATTTCTTTAATAAAGAAAGAAGTTCTGCCTCATCTTTTCAACAGTAGAATGGTTTTGTTCCTTTTGCTGCTAAGGATCCATAAAAAGCCCAAAGGAGGGAATGATTAACGTGAACTTAATCATTATCTTGTAACCCTAGATAGAGGTCTTTAAAGCTTCATTTTTCTTTGCTGAAAATGAAGTCGTGCAGAGTAATTTCTCCTTCTGGTAAAAAGTCTTCATAGCCAGCACTTATGTGGGTTTACACATGCAAATATACATTTTGATCACAGACTGGAACGATGCTGTTCCACACTATAGACAAGGTGATTCTGCATTTGTTCCTGTGCATTAGCTGCTTCACGTGAGTCGACATCAAGACATCTATCTACAAAGTCAAGCCAGGGTCCTGGCCTACAAAATACCTGTTATGGGACTTCTCCAATTGTTTGCAAAGTTTCTTCCTTATATCAGAACAGGAATGATGTCCCGCTTTCCCACTGTAACTTTTCATATGTGTCAAGTTTGGCATGGCAATGCATGCAGACACTTTGTATGCTAGGAATTCCAATATGACACAGTGAAGAACTTATCCTTCTGAAAACGAGGAAGATATCAGTGAAGAACACCAGCTTCCACTTGCATCTGATTACAAAGTTTTTCTCATTTTTAAACAGAATGCAGAAAGCTGGATGAAAAGCTGGCAGAGAAGACATTTCTTCAGGGAAACATGCTGATTTCTTTTACCCTGCTTTTATGTTTTGATAAAACAGTAGGGTGCTTCTATAGGAGAAGTCACCTGGGGAATCAAATGTTGGGTGAGATGGCTGACACAGGAAGGGGAAAGATCTTTGTTCAATTAGCTCCATGGAAGTGAAGGACAGGTTTCTACTTGCTAGAACAGAAACGTCCATATCTCACACCCTATAAGCAAGCAGGACAATCATCTTAGATGTCAGGAGAGGCTCTGGAATTTCAAAATGAAAAAGAGAGGTAGTTTAGAAAACAGAACAAAAAACTTGACATTAAAACGCTCACTGGTTCATTACTTTAAAAACCTGATTCTAATGGACAATATTAGCTGGCTTCACAGATTGCAATAATCCCTTGTTCTATAGAATTTTCTTTCTCATACAGAAATGCATAAACTGGCTAATCAAATACAGAAATGCTGAACTATACATTTACTCAGAAGCAATGTATCCAGAAATACACCGGTGTTAATAACCTATGGGACTTCCTAACTGTGGCTCTGACATATGCCATGACAATGCTGAGGTATCACTGGAACGCACACCGCAAACAGAGAATAAATTCTGCTATGGCAGCTCACAATTCAAACAGACACTCCAAACTGTTATCTAATTAACTACTAAACTGTCAGTGCTGTAGAGGAAAAAAGCACTTTTTACAGCTGTAAAATCACACAGATTAGGTGTTTTTTTTTTCCCTTAACTCATTTTCTCTCCATTTGTCCACAGTGTAGACATAGTCCAACAACTGTCATCTTGTCACTGATCTTCTGGCCTTTCGTCAGTGACACACCTGGCATCACCTAGTCACAGAAGCTATTAAGACATGAATTTTTTGCTCTAAGTTTGATGCCAGCCTTGATTAGAAGTTAACATGAGTACAACCCTGCATTCTCCTGTACAACAATTAGAGATGTGAATGAGGAAACCTTTTTTCTTTGGTTTCTTTCTCAAATAAAACAGCATGAGGATGCATCATGTTTTCTAATTCCTTCCTCCCTTTTCCCTGGTCTGTCCTTGTCTGTTTTTCCTCAAATTACCCTAATTACCTTAATCCTTTAGTTGATCAAGTTCAGAAACAATCTTCTGGCAATAATTTTCAACTCCTATGTTAGAAGTAGTGAGTAGACCATGAAAGTGGCAATACAGCACCACACCATCACTTGTTCTCTGAGGCACACAAATACTTCAGCTGATGACGAGTTTGAGCATCCATGCTGACAACAGATGGGAAAGTCTTATTCGGATTATGAAGCTGGGGAAAAACAGACCTGGAGAGCTGCAACAAAACATGCCAAAAATTTATGGCAAAACTTAGAAGAGAATCTAGCAGTCTGTTATATATCTTAACTACCACATTACCTCTACTTCATTTACAGGGGGGAAAAGAAATCAAATCAAAATTCCAGAAGTTGATTGTCATCAGACAGTTTGAACTTAATTTCTTTCACTTGACAATTGACATTTGATTACATTATTGTTCCTCCAGTCCTTCTGTTTAACAAATTTAACTTTAAGGTAACTACTCTAAACTACTGCAATTATAGTTATTGTCTCTTAGCAGAGTAAAATGACAGCAGGGATCGGGTACTTCGTAACTTTAAGAGTACTTATTTTTGTTAGCATATACATAGTTAAATCAAAGTTTATTTCAGGTGAAGCCCAAGCTGAAATGGATGCTGAGACAACATTCCAGTTTTCTGAAAGTATCCTAAGAAAAAATAAAATTCCACTAACTGATTTATTCAGTAAAGATTAAAGAAAAAAAATAAAAAGAGGAAGGAAAAAAAACCCCAATATGTTTAGTATCTGATATTTAATATCTTAATAACCTTATGGCTTTACTCACCACTATTTTTCAACACTCAACGTTCTCTTCAGGGAATCTAGAGAGAAAGAGATGAACAAGTTAAATGAAATTGGCATGCAGGAAGCTATTCAGAAAACAAATGATTATTTGCACATTGCACAGAAGATGAGCTATATCTTCAAGGAACTAGTGAACATTTTTAGACATTCTACATTAAACACGTTTTCAAATGTTCACAGCTACCCTCCTCTTTTAGTGTAAGGGAAAGAATGGTCAAGTGAGTCAGGGCCAAGCATGGAAGACCCACGATGGGCAACTTTAACAGCATGGGGGGGGAAGCACATGCCCAAAACATGCCTGAAAAGCTTTTGTTCAGAAACCATTCTGTTTCCTGGAGTAAAACCAGGCGTATCATTCATTCCACAGAATATAGTTTACGCAGTATGGAACCTTTTCCCCTGGAATCTGTTTTTACTTTACTGATAACAGCCTACAGCCCATGCTCAACTCACTATACCTGGAGAATTAAGTATACACCAATGCCCAGATTACTTTATTGTACATGTTTTGTAAACAAACAACACTTTATAGTAAGCTATAAGCAACAGAAACATGTGCCAGTTTCATAGGAACGGAGGCAGACGCAACAGTTTCAGTCTCCAGTAAGATAGGAACTCTTTCATGTTAATACAAACCACCGCAGCAAGGAATCACAACACCTGTTCTCAGAGACGCTGAGCTGCCAACATAAATTGCAAGAATAAGGTCTGCTTACAGCAATCTGTATCTCATCGCACAAACCTTAAGTGATTAAAAACTCCCAGTATCCTCACCAAAGCATTCCTAGCTTCCATTTTCCTGCACAACGCTGCGTTTTTGTGAGCAGAGACCTACACACCTCCAGAAAATCTGCACTCAGCAGACGATCCCTAGCACTGTATTTCAGGCTGGTTGCTCCATCCTTCTGTTGTCAGTTCTGACTCTCTCAACTTTAGCCTTCCGGCACGAACCTGACAGTTGCTGAGGAACCAACAGCACAAAACAATTAATTTGATAGAGAAGAGCTATCAAGAACTCTCCAAGCTGACTTATGAAGCTAATGGAAACAAGACATTTTCCAACACCAATCTCTGAGTTGCGTTTTCTTTTACTCCTTCCAAACCTACAACTGAAGACAGTCTTTTTTATAAAAAGGTAGCAGGTGACACTTAAAGGAGCTCACACAAAACAATGTTTCATCCAATACTGCATTTATTTTAAGTTCACTGATTTTGATGCCCAAGTTTTTAACCAGTCTGCTTGATGTACTTTCTATCCATCTTCCACAGATGATGTGGTAGCAGGTTCACAACAGTATCAAAAGAACTTGCAAACACAACCAGATATAAATCAAGGCTGTTTAAAATCAGCAGGCACTGAAACTGATGGTGACAGCATTGTCTCCATAATTAAAATCTGCTGGAAATTAAGAGAAAAAAGATTATTTTTCTTGTTTCACATGTGACTTACTGAACATACAATCTAGAAGAAATATTTGTGAAAACTCAGCATTATATGTATTGATTCTTTCCTGTTAAGCATTTTGAAAGTACTACTTCATGAAGTTTTCATCTATTGCCCGCTCATCTTTCTTCTGCTCTACTGTAACTAATTTCCATGAACTTTGGGGGGAAAAAAACCATGACAATCTACTGACATAATCAGCACATTAGAAGTGGAATGGATACTAAAATGAAGAACATACAACTACGCATCAACAGATCTGGCCCCCTAGAATGTTCCCCATCCACCCTGTCACTCGCCCTGCCTCTCTCAGGGATAACCAGGATGAACAAAGACAGAAAATAACTCCCCTTCCTCTTCTCTCTCCTAAAATCTGAGAAGTATATGAGGAAGGAAAGATCCAGAGATAGGCTTATGGAAAAAGGTCAAGACATGAACATTTGAAAGTTATGCGCGATGGAGAGACGTGAAACTGCATAAAGCAAAATGAGCACTTCTGACCCCACGTCCACTGAGGTCTTTCTGATGGCTTTAAGTGCCAAATTTAACCTGAAAGCTGATAATGACAAAAGCTTAAATTATAAACACAAAAGTAGCAAAAAAATTCAACAAATATATATAACATCCTTCATCCATCTTAGACGAAGATGCCGTCAAAAGGCATCTAAACCCACTCTCTGCAGAGAAATACAGGGAGTGCCTGGGTGCAGAGGCACAAAAAGGAACACAGAGCTGGGACAGAGCTCGCAGAAGGGCTTGTGTTAGCAGTACCCAAGTTACAAGGTCCACAGGACCCCTGTGCATCCCCCTGCAATTTCAGGGGGCACTCAAATCTGGTGACAGAGTACGGTGACAATTCACAGAGTGAGACAGGGCGGAGAGACAGGTCACTGTCAGCTCCAAAAGGGCATGCTAAGGCGTACCTGGAACACAAACCAGTCACCAAGCTAGGAGTCCAGAGCACATAAGGACTTGCCAGCTGATGTCCCCTGTCCTCTGCAAGAGATCCCTGACTGCTAGGCAGATGGCCTAACCGCCCCTGCTGTAGCACCTGGCTGACGGACAGACACCCGGGGCACTGCCCACATCCAGCTGCTCACGAGGCCGTAAGCCTAAGTCACTGAAACCTGTTTCTATTGCAAACGAGTTCCCCCTCACCTCCTATGATGTCTCCAAAAGATATTTCCTACGCTTTTGGTACAACATTGCTACTGCCTACGGTAGCAGATAAAATAGGGAAGACTGCTTCACAGCAGCAATTTCTATTCCATGATACAGTCATCCTAGTGATGGTATGTATATCAGAGTCCTATGGCTCTTTAAAGACTGTTTAAGTAACTCATCCCTAACCGCACATCCTGTTCTAGAAAAACTGTGTGGGCCTTGCATCTTGCATTCAGGTAACCACCAGCATGTCAGGACTGCTTCCAAATACCGTTCCTTTTCTAGTTTTTAAGAATGAACGTGGGAGGTGCTGAAGAGATACTCCAGACTCTTCACAGCCTCAGCCAGAATGCTTAGCCTTAGCCAGCCCCCCATCTTTGACACCCCCTGATGAGAGGTTACCACTGGAAGATGCACAGACTGTGCACACACTGCACAGGCTCACAGCACTCTGAGCAAGACCGTAAAGCTGCGTACATCGTTGATTTGACATACAGCAGGGTATCAAAAACTCTGATTTCTTTTCATATTACTTCTCACCATCCTTGAGCATTCAAAGCAACTAAGGATAAATATTAATTCAAACATATTTAACTACTGCTAAAAATACTGTGCAACTCACATGAAAGTTGACAGCTTACCATTCTTCTAATTATAGTATAAAGCAAAACGATCTTTCTATGTAATGTGACACAAGCAAATCCCTTGGCATGTTATACCAGTTCCTACACAGATGTCTCTAAGCAGGTACTCAGCAGCAGCCTTCCTGCTGTGTTGCTCACAGGCTGCTCCTACCATCACCAAGAGAAGAACACAGCACAAGGAATACAAACGTGGTACAGCACACAGTAAAGCGTTTCTTCAGGCATTTTCTCAGAAGCAGCTACTGCTTTTAAAACTAGTTGCCAAAACCGCACCTAGGTTTCTTTCAAGTTATTTCATCAGTTAGAAACTCTGTTATCAGGCCATGGAAGATCACACCCCATGTCTCTGCAGGATCTACAGCTTCTCATTTGGCCAGGTCAGTTTTCCACTTTCACATGACATTTCCATCAGGACCACAGCCACTTAGAACTCTGTAACAAACTAGAGGCTTCAAGAACTATTATCAAATGTGAAACATAAGGAATTCCATGGTAGTAACAGTGATCCTTTTGGTTTCGGTAATAAGTCCTATTTTTAGGGAAATACATAAATATATATACATATTCATTTGTTTGCTTTGAACCTAGATCCCTTTGAAAGTGCAAAGAAACCCCACAATTTTGAACAGCTCAGGGTGCACCTGACCTGCGTATGCAGAGAGCAGAGAGTGTTTTCAGGAGCAGTTTAAGGCGCATAAGGATGGCAAAGCTGTTCCCTGGCCGCGGGTCTCCAGGCGGACCCCTCGGGCACACGGAGCCTCGCAGCCGGCGCAGTACCCCACGAAGCCGCTGTGACCCTCGGAGTACCCGCCCGTCCCTGTTCTGTCACCCACCTGGAAACCGCCACCTCCAGTGCTCCATGTCACTGTGACACGGGGACACCAGGCAGGGCCGCAGCGGCTGGGACGAGCCCAGCAGCGGGACCTCCTGACGAAGGCGACGGCGGAGTGGCCGCAGTCGGCGCCGTTCTGCAGCCGGGAACGAGGTGGCTCCTTCCAGGGGAGCCTCGCAGCCCCTGATCCGCGTAACCGCCCCCGGAGCGCCGCGCTCCCACCGCGCCGGGACAGGAGGAACCCGCCCGGCCCGGCCCCGCTCCCGTCAGAGCCGCCCGCTCCGAACTTCCCCGGACCCTCTCGGCCCGGCCCGCTCCCCCTGCCCGCCTGGGCGGTGCCGGGGCCCGGCGGTCCCCGCCCGCCCCAGAGAACGGCGGCGCCGCGAGGCGCGGGGGCCGGGAGCCGCCCGGGGCGCAACGGCCCAGCTCAGCGCCTCAGGAGGCGTGGGGGGAACGACCGTACCCGGGCCCGGCCGACGAGGGAGCGGGGCAGCCAGCTAGGCGCGGCCTCACACCGGAGCCCCAGTTCCCCGCCGCACTCACCTGAGCGCGGCCGAAGCCGCGGGGCCGCGGCCGGCCCCGGCCCCTCCGCCTCTTCCTCTCACTCCGCCATCTTCCCCTCCTTATCGCGGCCGCCCGGCGGGGGGCTCGCAGCGCCCGGCGACGGCGGGCCCGCCCACTCGGCCGCGAGCCTATTGGATGCCGCTTCTATCCATCGGCCGTTCAGTCTCATGACTGATTGGTCGCCAGCGTTGTCCGTCACGGAGGCTCGCTCCCGCCTCCAAGACCCTCCTTTCCGATTGGCCCCGCCGAGGGCACACGCCCACAAAGCGATTGGCTCAAGCGGCGCGAACAGGGCTGGCCCGAGCCGAATCCTCCGTTGACCTCCACGGGAATTTAAAGGCGCCGCTCGAGAAGGGAGCGCAGAGGCGGCCCCACCGAAACGGGCGGCGCCTGCGGGCTGAGGTACCCACGATCCGCAGGGAAGAACGCGTAGTCGTTCTTCTGCTCTGCCTCTACTTGATGCCTAGAGCTATCGAAACCAATGGATGCAGTTACCTTCTTCCAGTATCAATTAGCTACCACACCTCTTCCAACTTCTGTAGTCTCCACTGTGTATCAACAGTTGATGAAACTAATTGTAACGATTCCCAGATCCTCCATGTAAGAAACTTGAGTCTGCTAACCAGAAAGGAGACTTTACTGACCGTAGACTGGAAAATGATTCATCTGTATTTTAATTCCCCATGCCTTGTGCTGCTTTTTCAAAAGAAGGATGATCAGAAGACAGGTGATCTTATCCCCCTGCCAGACTTCAGACTTGAACCTTTACAGATAACCTTCATTCAAGTCTTACAATAATTTTTTATGAGCAAGCATGCTAGAAATGAGAATTTTGTGAAGATTTGCCTACATCTGTACAGATTCATTTAAAAGGATTTTAAATTAAGCTTTCAAATGAGTCTTACAGAATAGAGATCTTATCTAACCCTTTTCAATTCACAAGTCAAATACACAGACCACTGAATAAGATACTTAACTGCAGGCAGCCTGAGCTGTGGAACTGGAGAATCATATTTTTGTAGAGTTTATCCTTCCTAGTAAGGGGTACGTTCATTATAAAGCATTTTTCCCAGGAAGGTTACTAACAGCACTTCTCAACTGGCTCCTTCTCATAAAGGAGAATATGAACTTAGCACCTTGAAGACCCATCTCTGAAACTGGCTTACAGACTTCGGGAAAAATACGAAATCCTACAAGCTGAAGTTTGCATGCCTATAGCTTTGCACCCACATGGCTTTTCAAGTGATTGATACAGCTAATAGCAAGGTTAGATTCTGCTTTCCCCCCCCCCCCTTCCTGTGCACTGAAGAGTATGAGTTCACCTTAAATCATGTAAAGCATGTTAACAGATATTTTCTAAGCTAGACAGACTTCCTCACAAGCCATCACTACCATTATGATATCAGCACTCCAACAATGGGGAGGAGAAAAAACACACCTTGTTTGGAACCGAACCATGGAGAAATGTAAAGCTGATACTATGGAATTCATGCTGCAGTACTATGGGTACATCGTCCTGCGGAGATCCTGTTCTGCACTGGTTTCTTACTCTCTAATAGAAGAATGAAAGATTTTTGTAATACTCTGAAAACAAGCTAAGTTGTAAGAATTCATCTGTAAGGCCTGCTAGCACTATTCCACTGGGATTTTTCAAGTCAGGGGATAATTACAACACAGGAATATTTAGGGTTTTTTTTAAATACACTGAAAGGTTTATTTATGGACTGATAAATACAATATCCAGTCTCACTGGGACAAATAAGGCACAACTGTAGGTTACAACTGTATAGCCAGAAAAGAAGAGAACAACACTTAAAGCAGACCACAATACCTTTTTTTTTTTTTTTTTAAACTTAGTCAACATTGTTACAATCCTATTTTACATGACAGTCAAAATGATGTTTTTCTCACAGGTTTTTAATTTACATTTGTTTCTGGACTTTTTATGCTACACTCTGCAAAACAACAAAGTATAGCACTTCACTTTACAATTCCTTAATTTAAAACAAATCAAAAATCCTTCAGAGACTTGCATGTTATTTTTACACAAGTAAACACTTCAAGGGGAAAAAAAGGAAATGCACATTTGAGGGCAGTCTGAGACTGGTAAGTATTTATAGAAACATTAATGCATGACAAAGAAGCAGTTGCAACACTGATTCTTCAGTAAAGAAGCTCCTAGGGTTGTTTTTTTTTTTGGTTTTACTGGAAGTTCCTCCCAGACCATAGGATGTTCCAGCTGAACTAGATGAGATCATTTGCCAATCTAACCACAGGAAAGTATGTTGCTGTTGAACCTTCAATACTTCTAATATAATAGGACTGATCAAATCAGAACAATGTATTAAATGAAAGATAAAAGATAAGTATATCTTACACTTGGCAAAGAGATTTATGTAGAAATATATCCTGAAATATCACTGTTACTCTAATTTAGAATATGCACTTCCCAAGTTATATTCTTCTGCCCGAGCTTTCAAAAATACAGCTACTACAATCACAGATCTTACAGACCAGGACTTTCATACTGGAAAGTGCAAATAATTACTGATGTCCCAGTCACTATAATAAAAGAATAAAAGTAATGTTGCATGACACTTACTGGGGCAGTGACAGAAGACAAATCCAGTTTTTGGCATAAATAGTTTTCTTGTATTATGTATGCTGGTAAACAAGTTTACACATTCAGAAGCAAAACCACTCAGAGCAAAAGGGATCCTAGAGTAAAGCAACCTGAAAAAGGTACTTCATGGTCCACTGGCTGTAAAGCCTGGCAGCTACTCATAGGAAAGAAACGTTTCTGCACTTGCTGCAGGAACAACTTAAGTGACTTAGTGCTGAGTTCCTATTTCCTTTGACAACATCATTGCCTGTCTCTACCACAGATTCTCCTATTGTGCCTGTGAATCAATCCCACAAAGAAAGTCTCCTCACCATAACTCTGGACTGTTATCATGCATTCAGTGCTAGTTTTACAATGAAACCACAGGAACTATGAAGTCTTCTTGTAGAAGGGAAGATCTGAAAGCAGGGAAGAAATAAATCTACCTATGATAAGCCAACTAGGGGAGAAAGAGAGATAGCTATGGTGTGAAGCTGTGCTACTGAAAACAAAAGTGAATAATCATCACTGCACCTAGAGTATTGAGTAGACACTTGTCTCCAAGAAGTGTTTCAGAAGGCATTTCTGTGGCATTTTCCCCTTTTTCCATTCTCAGATTCAGAGCTCAGAAGAATCAGTTTGTAGATTAAACTGCAGTACATAGGAGGAACATTTTTACTCATACCATAATGCAGAAGGAGACGGGAGGAAGTAAAAATTAAATGGAAGGATTTTTTTTTTTTAAATGCTCCTTTCCAAGTTCCATGGCAGCTATTTCTCTTGGTTCCTGATGCACAGGGAACGTTCACGTTGGTAGAACAAACCAGTGAAGGGTTGGAGATGTATTTTATATGCACCAGTAGCAATACCCTGGGGGAAGGCGGTAAGGAGACAATGAAGTTCTATTTGTTATATAGTAGGGATAGAAAGGAATAGGGTCTCCATTCATCAGTGAAGAAATCGAATACTCATTTTCTGCTCTACATCCACCTTCTCCAAAACCTGCAATAAAATCCAGAAACAGTTAATTTACTTAAAATATTTCTCTCCTACAAGGTTTCTTACTCCAGTATAAAGGAGATGGGCAGGAGCATGAAGCATCTCCCATTTGATGTGACACTTTCATCTACAGACTGCTATTTTTTGCTCTGAAAATAAACTTCAGCCATTTAAACCTGCAGAGAGCTGTCAATCAAAATGCAACTGATGCAGTTTGTCAGTAGTCCAGAAAGGGTTAGACTATTCCCAGAATTAGATTGGATGAGAATGCATGGTAAGGAAACAAGAATGGACTAGAGGCAGGGTCAAGCGGTCAGTGAAGAGCTAAAATAAAGACAATAGCAGATCATTTTAAAACTGAATTTAGAGTAATTTAAGTTTGAAGAGATTCCTGAAGGTCACTTAGTTCAACTCTCTCAATCAGTGCTTACAGCTGGGCCAGCTAGATCAAGCTGCCTTCTAGATCAGCTAGATCAAGCCTCAGCCAGTTGAGTTTTAAATCTTTCCAAGGAAGGGGGTTCTACATCTTTAGCACCCCATCCTAACAAGAATTTCGTACATTGGAACTTGTTTCTGGTGCCTCAGCTCATCTTTGTCCACCTCAAGGAGTCTGGTTCCTCTTGTCAGGGCCATCCCATTAGGTAGTTGGGATTGTTGCTCTATATGACAATTTCCTCTGCTGACTATATAATGGCTCCTTACTACTACCTATTTTTAACAACCACCAGAAGATGCAATTCACAGGACTGAAGCGAGGAACTTGTAGATTTTCACCATTAGGTGACACAGCTAATAGCAATATACAAGTGGATCAACAATTACAGCAGAATTACTTGATTGTTACTGATAGGCTACTTGTGTAGAAAGCAGCATTTACAATTGCACCGTCTGCTGCATTAAAAAATCTCATTCTGTCACATCAGTATGAGCTGGCTTTGGAAGTATGCCTCTACCTCTCTAACTTTTAAGCTCCTGTCACTGTTTCATTAAACACCCTGCACTAGCAGAAAACACTTTTCAGAATCTGATGTCTCAAGTCTTCTTAGCATGGTCTGAAAATTCTACATTATATTCAGTGCTGTAGCTTATGCTACTGTATAGAAAAACATAGGGACTAATTATTAGCACTCAGAGTATAGCTTTAAAAAATGCTGTCCTAATGAGGCAAATGCAGGCAGAAGGAATACTTGAACAGCTTCCTGTTTCCATCTGCATGTAAGCCTGAACAACTTGTCCATTTACTGAGCAGTTTCATTTACTCTTAGGAAAAATAGTTTACCAACCTTTACAAACTCTGCAAAGGAGATGGCACAATCCCCATCCTGATCAGCTTCCTGGATTGTCCTGTCAGCAATGCTGCCAAGCTGCTCATCTGAAATGTTGACACCAACCATCATCCGTAACACCTGTGATGTACAGAAATCCCTAGATTACTTTAAAGTCACTACCAATATGAACACAAGTATTGTTAATGCTGTTTCTCATATATACTGTCCACATAACTTCTTGCAAGAAGAACTCAGGAAGATTCCCATGGAAGTCATTTATAGCCAGATAGCCAGTTTGGGCTTTTTTTTTTTTTTTTTTTTTATTTTTAGTCCTTGTACATCAAGGTTTCCAGGAAAAATAGCTTCCTTCTGTAGCCACCTTTGACAAAACCCTCTTTTGCTTTTTCACTGTGCAGTTGGAAGAGGCATAAAGTAGTAAGAAGCTTTTGAAACTAGGAGTGAATAACATTGTTCCAATGCTTTTGTCTAATTTTCCCCACAAAACATACCAACACTCCATTTGAATGTCTGCTGTTCAAGATGCTTCCTATGGGAGTTTTCTAAGTATATGCTTGAGCAATAACAGCCATTACTCTCTACATTTAGTAGACCATCTTCTGCACAGATTGGAAGTGGGTAGTTTCAGTCAAAAGCAAATCCTTGTCCTACATCAAGGACCACAAATTGCCACATCTACTTCCCAGGATTCCAGAATTAGTAGTATGTAATTACTCCTAGCTCAAGCCTAGTTTAAACACATACAGCCACTGATGAGCTCTGATTACCATTGCTGCAGTTTCAAGGAGTTTTACTCTTCTTGGGGAATACACAGAAGACCCAAAAAATAACTGCATTCGCTTCAAGCAATGTCCCTACGAAGCCTTGTTAGAAGCACCTTTGAGAGCTGCAGAAGGTAGCTCTGAAGGGGGTTTAGTGTATTTGTTGGATATTTAAGCATCTTTTCCAATAAAACTTTTTTCAGAAATAATTTCCAGTAAGATCTTATGTAGCCTAACACTCCAGTTATAATCTTAATCTAGCATCCCAGTCTAACAAAACAATCTGGGCTACCAAATGAGGTTAAGGTCTCATACCATATCTAAAGCTTTAAACCAGACGTAACAAACAGACACTAAATTCCTTCAAGGAATCCATTAAGGCCATTGCCAACACCCCTCTTCATTCTAAGTGGTGTGAAATGACAGATCGTGATGGAATCATCCAAAGTAGTCCCATGCTATTTACCTGAAGAAGCTCATCCCTGGAAATCTTGTCATCTTTATCTAGATCATATAAACGAAAAGCAACTGCAAGGGAAAAAATAAGACCTGAATTCAAGTGCCATTGTTTTTCATCCTAATAATATTTACCTATAAAACTAACAGTAGCTATTCATAAATCATTTTAAGAGAAATGGTGTAGAGTTTTGACTCACGATAAAAATCCATGTTCAGTTCCATAGAGTTATTACCACATCTAGGAATAATGTTATCACCAAGAAGTGAAAAACATTAAGTACTCAGTATGTAAAGTTTCAGAAACATTCTACTTGCAGAGTTATTTCCTCAAAGCCCTGAGCCACAGAGGTGTAATTGCCACTAAGATATATTCAGTCCTTTAACTTCACTGTCAACCATTTTTACATTTATTCATTTCCTTTGACTATATTCTGGCTGCGATTTATGACAAATTTTAAATGCCCAGAAAAGTATAGCCAAATTTGTCCAATGAGCACTGTATTACACAGAAGACTAGAGAAAGAAACAAAAGCCCACTGATGTATGGAACGTGGCTTCTTAATATAAATGGCTGCAAATCATTTTAAAATACTTTTGTTAGGAAACATTTGGGAAAAAACATATATAGCCCAAGATTCAACCAATTCTACCAAGTCTTCATACAAATACAGGTGACTGTTGACATTCTGGACAGGTAACCTTGCAAGTTCATTTAAAACCAGGTTATTATAGGATATTATTCCACATGGAAAGACAGTGCAGAAGACTCACAAGCCCTTTCACTCATTCTCAGGAAAATAAAAGAATGTGAATTGCTTCTATTGGAAGGTTCACATTTCTTACAGTGAAGCTTGTTACTTCGGCTGTTCAGTGGTTCTGGTCCATTCTGGTCTTTGCTCTTTTCATTATCTTCTATGGGTCGGAAGTGGGCTAATGTCCTCATGAATCCACGGAAATTCACTTGGTCCTCTCTGCATAAACATTTTAGCAAGTCAGCCTCAGTATAGCTTACAGGTTTTTTTTCATTTTAGTAAAGAACAGTAAGAATGTCAAAAGCATCCATACCACGTAAACTCTTAATTCCTGCCTCCCCAGGGTTTAGCAGCCTGTGCTCAAAACCAGCTCTGATACCGCATAGTTGTAAATCTAGGATCAGACTTCTGTGAAAAAAGTAATGTATGAGGAAAAAAAAGCTGCAAGAAGTCCCAGTGGGGGTTGCTCCCCTCCTTGCCTACAACTTGTAGTAAGCTCAAGGTTTTACCCTTTGCCCTTGCCTGAGCTATCCTGCAACTATGCCCAAGTTCAGCAATGTGTCTTGCTAATCTGGAACCTGGCCTACAGAGCCATTCCACTGATTGATCCAAGACATGCTTCACCACTGTCAAAACATCTGGCAACCACTGCACTGTTGGGTGATGTGACAGCTGTCACTAGACCTGCTCTTTTCTTGTTCATGTGCTGTGCCCCTTGTCAGTGAATGTGTTGCCCCTGCCAGCTGTTACCCTTGGCTCCTGCCAGTGGGGCAGCCATCTCTTGCTGCTCCCTGACAAGTTGCTCATTTTCTCTAGAGAAAATTGGGAACCACCTAAGTACATACTCCCCAGGGATATTCAGGTTGATGAGACAAAATGTTCATCATATCAATGACAAATTGATGACAAGAACAGCAGAAGATTTCAAAGAACCGCCTAGAGAAGTATAACAAAGAGACAGTGCTGGAAATTTGATTATCTTTTTGCATTTATATTGGAAGCGTCATAAGCTACACCTTAACCACAATCCAAATTAAAAAAAAAGTCAACCTATTAAAAAAGGGTACGCTTAAAAGCCCAAAAAACCAAAATTGCATTAGTTAACTGCAGTGCTACTTCACATAAAATAGTATTGCTCCAAGTTTGCTTCAAGAACCAAAGTTCATACATGCCCTTGACCTTCTTCAAAAGTAGCATAGCAAGATGAGTGGAAAACAGTGACATGCAAGCAGAGACTGTCACTGAAAGCACACAGAACTCTTTTGAGAGAGGAAAGTGTCTCTTATTACAGACTGAAAACACTGAGGAAAATGTACCAACACACAGCCTATTAGAAGTTTAAGATGTTCAGTTATTACTGAATTCAAATTCTGTGCTTCAATCATTATTTCACTCCTATTAGAGCTTCCAAAAAACTACAAGTTATGACTATTCATGAATTCAGCCAGTTGGAACTCACCCTTCTGAGAAGAATGCATTGATAATTCTGTCTCCCAGTGGATTGATGGCAAGCTCTGGAATCCGCTGGAAGTCTTCACGGCTAAGTAAAGCAAAAACACAATCTGCATAAACAAGTCTGCAAACCACAGGAAAAAAAAATCTGGTTAAGAAGAACTCAGATACTAACATCCCTGAAATCATGCTCACTAGTTTTCAATTTGTATTATTTCAGCTTCCACTGAGAAGCACTCCTATTTTACATTACTAAGTTCAGTCTTTGACAGGGGCCTGTATACTAAGTGTAGTTTCACCAGTTCATTGCAAAGACTCACTGCTCTTGCCAGCCATATACACACACAGGTAGTATAAGCATAGCTATGCTCATATTGCCACAGCGTTTTCTGATTTGGAAGACATGAGGTCTGAAGACACGTTCTGATGTGAACACATTTCAGATCAGTATGACACAAACACAGGATTCAATTCATTATTTAAGTTGCGCTAATAATTTTTCTTTCAGTCTAACAGAATCTCGTTGACAGGAAAGTAGGATAATCTTGTGTCCAAGGTAAACACACCCAGCAAGTCTTAGTGAATACTTCAAAAAACTAAAGGTTTCTTGCACTACAAAGCACAGCAGTTCACTAGTTAGTATAAGACACTGTCATCATCTGGGCTAAGTATAACAACAACACCAATGCTGTGAGGCTGTGAAAAACAAACACCACAAACCCTTAACTCCCAACCTATCCTGTCTGAATGCATAACTTAATATTTCCCACCTGATCTCTAGAAATACTGGCTATCTCCCTCAAGTCAAATGTAGCCCTGCTGTTTCTGAAGTTTGGGTCAGAGTCCCAAACCTGGTTACTAGAATACCTGCTACTTTTAAAAGCTATGCTCACAGAATGAATCAGCAACAAGCTTGCACTAAAGAATCTAGCAGAGGAAAACAAACAAGAACAGATTAAGTGTACTGGCCTTTTATAACATGGTGATCTCAAGACTGGAGGAAAAAGGAATCTGCTAATCTCTCATTACTAGTCCAGTTTGAGAAAGACAGAGCAGAATGTTCTGACCATAAATGAATTCTAAAGTACTCCTAGCACCTTGTTACACCACAGCACTGTTAGTCCCAGTTATAACATCTGTTATAACATGGTTAAACCTGTTTGACCTTCTAATAGTGACCTGATCATATTTTTAAGTCTAGTCCAGAGAATGTCTACTCTGAGCAGGTCTGAATTATTTTTAATTGGCAAAGTTACCATCTGCATAACATGAACAACTTGTTACCATACCCTTTCAGGACTGCTGCATTTTCAGCTATAGCTGAAGGGCACAGTATGCATTAGTGACTCAGGTAGG
This sequence comes from Penelope pileata, assembly GCA_013396635.1. Classification (NCBI taxonomy): domain Eukaryota; kingdom Metazoa; phylum Chordata; class Aves; order Galliformes; family Cracidae; genus Penelope; species Penelope pileata. The sequence goes on along the minus strand of WBMW01001028.1, from coordinate 589,581 downwards.
AGAAGCAGTGATGCTGAAAACCTGTGCCCTAGTAACCATATTTAAGCAACATAACTTCAATGCTAACATTTACAAGCTAAAAGCCGCAACTATTCCCAGATTTGATTTCAGACAAAAGTCCTAACGCTTCAAAGTTGCCTACTTGCATATTGCTATTTCTTAGTTATCGTATCTCAATTTACATGCAGCACTTCAGCCTCCAATTCTGCTTTACAGCAGGAGATTAACAATTAACCACAAGTAACTCCCCAGGTTTCAAGTCTATTTGTCCTGTCATTATCAGGATTGCAATAGACCATTTTTGCTTGTTAAGAGCACATTACTGAGTGAGTGTTATAATTGAAAAAGCTCTAACAGCCATAAAGCTAAATAAATGCATGATGTAAGTTATTTTCCACTTTATAAACAAAGACTTCCTGCAGTCATTTGGGACCAACTTCACCTGGTTGAGGCTGGAGCTTACAGGAAATCAGATGCCCTCTGCTCCTTCTGTTTGTGTGTCATAGCAACAAGGTTCTTCTAACAGTTATTTCCAGGGCCCAACTTCAACTAAATCCTTGCTTAAACATAACATGCAAAGCAACCTTTAACAGCATGCTATTATGCAGACCAAATGTTTTGTATGCATGCCAGAGCATCCACAGTTTGCAGCAAGGGATTTCTGGATCTTAAGGCAAGTATTTCTAAGCCTGAGTACACCCTCTAAGGCAGACAGCAGATCCTTACAGTAAAGGTACCCAAAGGCTGCAAGGGACCTACTGAACCCTTTTTCTTCTGTTATTTCTGGCCATTCACCCTTTTACTTCAAAAATAGGTGGGGCTACCTAAAGCTCAGGCTAAAATAAAAGAAAACAGTAGGCATAGAAGAAATGATGGAAGAAAGGGGGAAAATGTCCAGAGGGTACAGATAAGAAATTACTCTAGAAAGGGAAATAAGAAGCAAAGTGAATCCCAATATGGTCAGATTTAGCAGGTTACTACTGCCAAGACCTTTTATTGCTCTCTTCCCCTGCTAACACTAACATTCATCAGACCTTCTGGTAGTCTAATGTGCCTCACTAACCAAAAGAGCCCCCCCCCCTCTCCCCACCTTCCCTTCTCTCCATTCTTCCAATTATCTTCAGGCAATTAGACCAATTTTTGCACTTAGACCAATTTGCAAACAACACCACAGCTGACAACAACATGCTAGGAGCCTGGAGAAATGACAGAAAAAAAGAGTGATCCTTGTCTTTTAACAGCCACGTCAGCCACCTCATATAACTTTATCCTTACACAGTCTATAAAAGTTTAAAAGATTTCTTAACTGAGGAGTAATTGCTTTATAAACATTAGACAAAGTATGCAAAAAGTCACGATGATTAGAAGATAAGCAACAGAAGGAAAGAAATAGGGATAAATGGAAGTACAGTCAAGGACAGAAGCATAGACTTATAGTATCCTATCACTCACCAATCCAAACTCATATGCTGCCTGTTTTGTCTATTTTAGATAAAGCTAAAAATCCTCTGCCTTTTCTTAAGCAAAGAATTCCATATTCAGGGAGCTTGCTTGTCCGCTACTTCGAATGCGTGCAGTACCAGTTTGAGTTAAGAACTAGCCTTGCACTTTCCCAGTCTGAACTGATTCAACTCACTGACAAAGGTCAACAGATGGCCCTGATAGCTCACTACCCTTCCTTCTCTCAGGACCAAAGGCTTTCTGAAAGTTCTCCAGGAAACACCCATCTTGTGAAAAGCATTTTAAGTGCTAAGACTTGCACAAACAGCAGTGTCTGTTCTCATATCAGTCGCAGAACATCTGCCCTCCCCTCTTTAAGAACTCAGGCTAAACCAATTGCTGAACAGTAAAAAATACTTAGAATGGTAAACATGTCATTCCCCCAGTGCAGAAGAAGCTACTCTTAAGTGAGAGGCTCTTTGCCAAAGCTGCATGTAAAGTGGCAGTTTATAAAGTATCTCCTTCTTATAGTTCTATACATGACTGTCTAGAGCTACTTATATTTACTCATAGGTAGTAGATAGTTTTGGAGCAGATATGCAATAGTGTAGTGTACACTTCAGCACCAGTTCTCAAACCAGCCCAGAAAAGACTCACTAAAGCAAGCATGCTCATCCCACTCACACACTGCACTCTCCTCATCTTTGATCTCAGCATAAAAAAGTGCATACTGGTTTCCTCCTGACCTACAGTCAGGATGAAGGCAGAACTGGCATATTTCAGACATCACAGTTACATGTAGCAATGGGAATCCAAGGACACAGACCTTGTTTTGGCACATTCACCTGCTACAATATTAAAATCAAAGGCACCAAGAATTTTCAGAGGAACAGTTTTACCCCAGCTTTTACAATCTCATTCATGTGGTGCAAGCTTTTATAAGGTTTTCATTCATATGGTACAAGTCAGAGTTTGGCCCTTCTGTTTAGGCAAAGTGAAAGAAAAAACACTGCATTTTCTCTGTACTTTTAAAATACCGACAGCATTTAATCAGCAACTAAAGTTGTACTCAGAGGATAAGGAACTGGGAGGGAGGGGTTAGAGCCAAAACAAGGCTCGCAAAGCCCTGTCTCCATCCTTCCTTCACACATCATTAGCGTAGCTCTGAAAAGAAGCTGCCTTGGAACTGCACATCAGCACAATGGATAAAGTCATCTGGCTAGGAAAGATTCCAGCTCTGGATTATAGTTTGAGAATGAACTACCTGCCTTCTCCAACTACCAGGAGTACTAGTCATCTACCAGACCTTCTGCACGTGCTGCTCTTTATTTTGCCCATTTTTGATTCATGGACAAAAACACAGCTTTTCCTCTGTCAGAAAGGTGGCCCATGTTCAAAGGTATCTCATCCCATGAAGATCTGCATAACACTTCTTTTGCTGATTATGATCACACGAGTAATTGCTGTCACATTTGACTTACAAGCTAAAGGTGTTTCCTCAAAGAAAGGATTATTCTAGCTCACAGGAAACAAACCGAAGACATTGCTTCTGAACCGTTTGATGGTAGTAAGCACATGCTAACTTCATCTTGCTTGTCCAAGAAGTTCTTTGATCAGTATTTCAGAAACCATACTTTCTAAGCTTCTGACCCACTTCCCCACAGAATTGCTTTTCAGGAAGTACTTTTCCATCACTGAAACTTAATGACTGTTTCCACATACTGTGGGTGCCAGGACAGGTTTTAAGATATGAATGCCACTCTAAGTCAGCCACAGCTGGGAGCCGGCTATGCTTAGAGGCCAAGACTGCAAGTTAATAGCTCAGTTTGCACACTTGATGGGATTTTCCAAATGAACTTCACTGTCTTTTCCAAGTACCACATGATTATCAACAATGAAAGTTAAACTCCTCCTGACATTTAACACTATGAAACCAACCATTGTTTAATACACATTGATAGAATATTTGACTAATTATTATTCTTACGTAAATTGAATGCAATCACTTTGAAGTTTATACAACTTTAAATTCACCTACTGAGTCCATAAAATTTGAAGGGAGGAGTTGAGGAAAAGTGTACCTAAATCCCAGTTCAAATCCTGCTAGACTAGTCTGAATGCCACCACTTTTAATCAGTAAATAATTCTATATTCAGTAAAGAACACTAAGATGTTCTCTATTTAACTAATTCAATTTTGAGACATTAGTAGTACTATTATCTATAGATCATCAGCTGGCCTGTATGTCACAATAACCAATCCTACAACTTACCATGCCTCAGCTCCAGTGACAGAACAAGCTTAAGAAGTTCCTGCCCACTCCTTTCCAAGCCAATTCTTCCCACACCCACGATCCATCCTGTCACTCCTTCAACTACAGCAGTCCATGCACTTACAGTACAACCCCAGTTCAAATCACTGGACTCAAGTTAAAAATATCTACACAAACTGAAAGGAGATAACAAGTACTTTTAATCAAAAATAATCATTTAGTACTGTTTACACAGCAGGACTGCACAACTTACACATTAACTGAGAAGCCAGCAATTTGTGACACCAGAAGGAACTGCATGAGTCACAGAAGGAAACTGCAGTATTACCAGCTTCCTGCATCTTACAGCTTGGCACCTTCACCTTTTAAGCAGCGATTATACCTAGACAGGTTTACAGGGAGGTCTAGCTTTATAGGTTTATAGTGCATCCTACAGCCATATTTTGGAAGTTGGTACAAAACCCCAGGTGATCCTTGAATCTATGTTTACTGGGTTTGGTAGAGTTGGAATTGCTATGAAGAAAATTAATCCCATTCCCATCAGACCAGTACACTATGTTAACAAGGCCCCTTTCCTCTTCCTGCTCTGTCCTGCACTGTCAAGCTTCCTTTTGCACCAATTCCAGCATACGTGGCTATACACTGAATGTGAAGCAAGATTTGTCTGAAAACAGATCAGATTCCTTTTTTGTCGTTTCTATTAGCAAGTCTTCAAGGATGTAGGTTAGCTTCCAAAGATGAACTCTGAGCATCAGCATCAACACAGAAAAGCAGCACACTTCCAACAGCAGTACAGGCATGGACTGGCTTATGTTAGTTGCTAAATTGCACTTCCAGCACAATTGCAGACAGCTCATCATGCATGTCCATAATACTTATGCATCTGCAGGCATCATCTATAGAACAATAAATAACCAGACAATCAGAATTCATAATTAGTCCAGTAAATAAAGAACAAACCAATAAGAACGTGCTATACAATAACTAGAGCAGGGAAGGCTACAAAAAAACAGGCAGAGACATTAAGCAGACAATCATTCACTAGAATACTTCCCAGATGAGAACACTTTCCAGGAGATTCAGTAAATCAAGAAAAATATTTCACAGATGAAATTTAAGCTTCATTTAACTATTATTAGGCTTATGTGGCAAGGTTTTGGCAGCTGGGGCCTCTGTGAGCAGAGCTCAGTAGCATCTCCATGTTAGATAAGAGCCAGCTCATAAAGGGACCCATCACTGGCCAAAGCTGAACTAGTGAGCAACGCTGTGAGAGCATATAAGAAAATGGAAAAAAAAATCACTGCACAACAGCAGCTGGAAGCTAGGAGTGAGAAAATGAGAAAAAAACTGAGCCTTTTTCATATTTTCCCCCTCTGTTCTGTTGAGAAGAGGAAATAGGAAGACAGCACGGTAGAGCTGAGCTACCTACCGGTGTGAAGCCACCACAAACTGCAACTAACTACTTCATTTCTGTAGTATTCAAACTGTAGACAGAAGGTGAGCACTTGAAGTGACTTGGAATATCTTGCATATTTTCAGTGTTAACTATATAGAATAAAATGTGTATTTGTTTAGTCTCACTGACTTAGTTTCAGCACTTCCATTTTATTTTTGAGCATATTAACTGACATGGGTGCTATTAGTGTTAAAAGACATCAGTCATAGAAAATTAGAGGCTCACGGTCCCAACACTATAAATCTTTCTTTAGAAAGACAGGATAAAGATGACCTAGTGGAACAGTTCTTTTAACAGTTATATATCAACTGAAAGCAGCCTACAACTATATGACAACCCAAAAACACGGTTTGACATTTCCAAATATTTGTTGTAAAACCCTGAATATCAATTTTGACCTTTTTGGTATTAATTGCTACAAACCTTCAGCTCCACAGGAAAGACAATTGGTATTTAGAGCACCTTTACTCAGTTCAGATTTCTCTTGACCTTTCATAAGCTTGAAATTCCACGTACACAGTAGGTATGAAGAAACCTGTTATAACAGCCTCACTGATTCCCCACACAAGGAAAACATATGCAGGCATCTTGTAACAGCAAGCTGCCATTACAGATGTGTCAACAGAAAGAGCCACATTAGTGTCAATACCTACCTAAGGGTGCCATTTTCTCCTTTGTCAAGGCTGGTGAAGCGGCTGTACAAGCGCGTGATTTGACTGTGGGAAACTGAAGAAAGAAAAAAATGAGCATGTCAGTAACTCCTTATGGCAGCAGACCCCACTGCACCAAACTACTGTTGCCAGCAGATTTGAATCCCAGTTCCAGTGTACTTACTTTAATTTCTTTATGGCTAAAAATCACCCCAACACAGCCTCCACTATTCTCCTCCCACATAGTTCAGGCCACTGCAGAGCTTTTTTTTTTTTTGTAGCATCTTTTCTTTATCTCTACTTATGAGATCTCCCCCTCCCCCCCATCTTAAGATGGAAAACGTAAAGCCTGATAACTTTCCAGAGGCAGAGAAACAATACACCTCATCACTTTTTGTTCTTTACAAGACTGTCTACATCTAAACAGTTTATTCATTTTGTGAACCCCAAAATGGATGTGCAGGCTTCTAGGACACAAAGCAAGCAGAAAAGAGAAAGTTATTGCTAACTAAATCTGCAATTTGTAACAGAAATTCCAAGAGCATTTCTTCAAATTGGCATAATAGTGTCAGTATTACCAAAAGATTAGGCATTCTGAAGGTACCAGGCATCTAGCTCTTTAGTTAAGTCCAGTCAGAACAGGTGGGAATCTACCTACAATACTAATTCCTGTAAAACTGAAAGAATGTCTCACTGAATACACTGGCTTTTCAGAGGCCCTTCAGAAGTTAATAAATATAGAAGACTGAATTCAGTTGTAATGTTTACTCAGTAGAGGTGTGATTGATTTCATAGCATGTTGAACTAGAACACATTGCAATGTTTGGACTCAATTGTTTTAAATTTTATACATGGGCTGGTGAAGGCTTTTATTTGGGAACAGGTTGCACTGTTGTCTGATCTGCAACAACTGAGGCAAAATTACTTTTATCAGGCCTGCTCTTTCTGCAGCCTATTTGTTTAGGGTCAGCTGTTCCCTCCTTTAGGATGACCTGCCAACAACTGTTTTTTCACATCTCAGCAACCTTCATTCCTTGCACTGGGTTGGGCAACCTGCTCAGCTCCACATAAGGCAACTTCTCTACCATCAAGTTGCGCAGCTTGCTCAATTTCAAGTTAAAGCAACACACAGACTTCTGATTCCTGAATTCTATTGGTTTAGATACTATATGCCATCACAGCAATGGATTATTAAGTGACTACCCTGGGGTTACACCTCTGGTAAGAAGGATTTCACTCATCCATCCACCATTTCCAAGCCAGTGTCCTCAACTTCATTTTAAGAACATTTAGAAGGTGATGAATTTGCAAATATTGACAGAAGATGTTTGTTAACATCACACTAGGGAAACACCACATCATAGCAATATGACAGAGGAGGATGATTCACATACAACTCTATATTCTTTCATCATTTCCTTTTTCACTCTCACTTTTGAGAGCCTTCCTCACACAAAACAAGGATTACCAACATTCCCTGCTGACCAAAAGAAAAACACAACAAGATTTATGATTGCTGCTTAAAAAAAGCTAAGGCTTAAAGCTACTTGAAACATGATTTTCTCTTCTGCTTTCATTAAAGATCTTCTAAAAATTTAAATAAAGCCTTCCAGGATAGCTGTACGCTCTGTTTTACTTTTCATAAAACCATTACAAAGTTTTTGTAATTAGATACTCTGAAACATTTGTCCAGAACATTAACACAAGATCATATGACACTTACCTATTCCAAAATATATCACAGAATATAAAACACCACACAAAAAAACCCAAACCTTCTGGAAAAGCACTGCAGATTCAGAGTTCTATTTCCTAAAGCACCTCTAACACTGATGCTATCTTTATGATATATATGATGCATTTCCTAAACATATAAATATCCATCAAAAAAATCCATCACCTATTACCACTGAAATAATTTTTCTCCTAAACTCTCCCATAAGCACTAGCTTGTTATTTAACCTCAGATGAACATCTTCAAAGCATGGAAGCAAAGGGTATGAACCAAACAGTTGGAATATATTCCAAAAGCTTTCAAAAAACCTTGCAAGAATGCTGACAAGCAACATCTTGGATCTCACATCTGTTTATTGTAGTCCTTACTGAAACAAAGGAGTACTTAAAAGATTTTTTTCCCCCCCAAACTGGAGATTTTTTGTCATTAAGTAGTTTTAATGACTCCTCAGTTCAGGGAAGCATTGCCTTTGTAGATGTTTCTAGACCTACTATGCTGAGAAGATTTTTTTTAATCACAATAACGTAAGTAATATAGAACTTCACTCCAAATTTAGAATTTCATTCAAGGGATTTCAAGTCTCATTGTATGGCTGGTAGAAGACTACGCTTCAAGTTCCCTCAAAAATATCTTTTTAACCTGTTCAGCTAAAAAAAGCATTAACATATGGCTTACCACTCCTAGTAGTATTATCAGCTATTCAGTTTTGTGCCGTATAAAACTGAATCACAAGGACAGCTGAACTCATTCTGAAGAGTTAAATGTTATGTTCTCTCTGTTGTACTTACTCTAAATGAACCAGAGGGGACATTTTTCTCAAGGAAGCCAAAACAGAACCATTAGGAGCACTTACCAGAACATCACTTCAAAAGAGGGACACACAGTACTGCCAAATTGTTTCACTTCAAGAAGTCTCCTTCTCAAACTCTTTAATAGGTGAAGTATCACCAGCATCAAGTTTCTAACAGATTATCACATACTCTATTCAGTAAAACTACTGTACTATTCTTCCTGTGAAGCTTGCTCCAGAAAACTTAAGAGTCTTGTTTTTCTCCCATTTTACACCTTGCATAAGTACTCGCACCTGTGTGAAGAGTACAACAATGCTAAAGCTCAGTGGAATTTTCCATCTACCTACAGCAGTAGAAAAGGCAGAGGAAAATCACATTCCTAGACTCTGTTTACAGACTGGAGGAAAAAAGATTTGATAAAGTCCAAGAGACACCCTATAACAACTTAGAAGCTAGCATGAGTCAGAGAAGATCAGTAATAACTGATTAATCAAATTGTATTTTACAACTGATAAAACTGAATAATAAAAACACACGGAAACTAAGGCAATTCAGGTCACAAACCTTAAACCTGCTGGTAACAATCTTAACCCCCCACAGTAAAGGTATATTTAAATGTAGAGGCTAACCAGAGCCGAGTGGGTATATTGCTTAGAAGATCCCATCTCTACAGCCATCTTAATGATATTTATTTAGCTGTTCTTTAACTTCTAGGAGTTAAACAGAATCAATAATAGATCAAGTACTGACAGGAAAAAAAGGAGTCAAACCTTCTTATAGGGCATTCCAGATTCAGGGTTTGTTTTTTAGAGCATATTTAATAGTGACACTACCTTTGCTCTATGATTTTTGTGGTTAAAAAAGAGTATCAGCAGATTTTTACATTCCTACTTATGATAACTCTCCAGCAGAAAATCTGCCTGACAATTGGAAAAAGGATCACGGAAGGTATGTTAACTCACTCAGCTGTCCATCGCACTGGCCAGTACTGTCTAAGTTTCCCTGTACGCCTTTTCTGTATCCACTTGATTCCCTGCCATAAACTATCACCTAAATTACATATCAGACAACATTTCCATTTCAAAAGAAGCAAAGCATTTCTGCAGAGCACAAACAGATCAGCAGACATGAGCACAACAAAAGTGAGATCTGAAAGACACTGCTCATCCGAAGAAAGAGGGGAAGGAAAAAGCAAACAGCAAAGTGATACCATGATGTCATGACCTCTCCTCTCTGATTTAGCCAGGAAGTGGCAATGGATTTACCATCATTCGTCACCCAGAGGGCAGTGAGGCACTGGCACAGCTGCCCAGAGAGCTGTGGGTGCCCCATCCCTGGAGGTGTTCAGGGCCAGGCTGGATGGGCCCTCGGCAGCCTGAGCTGGTGGGTGGCACTGCTCGTAGCACGGGTGGGACAGGGTGGGCTCTGAGGTCCCTTCCTGCCTCGCTATTCTGCAATATTATGGCTATTCAGCATTATCAGACTGCTACTCTAATCAGACAGATTTACAAACCTTTTATAAGGTACCTTGCAGAGAATAATTTGTTAAGGACTGCAGAGCCAAAGGAGCTATGTACTACGTTCCAGCCAGAGTAACGTCCTCCCAATTGTCAGCTAACACAGGAACATTCTCTTTTTTGTCAAACACAAAATTTCCACAAGTTACACCACCTCCTTTATACCTTTAGTACCCTCAGCTTTAGCGACAGCCCGTACAACAAGCGACGCTCGGAACAGCCCCACATTACGAGCAGCNAGCCCCACACACCGCGTTCGGGACGCGCCCGGGCCCCAGCGGTGCCTCCCTAGGAGCCCCCAGACGCGCGGCCTCAGGCCCTGCCCAGCCGGGAGTGCTACGACCGCCTCATCGCTGCCCCGGGAGCCGCGAGGGGAGCACCCCATCGCCGCGCACTCACAGCCCGTCTCCTTCTTGATCTCTTCGATCTCCTCATCCCGCAGCAGCGTAGACGCCCGGGAACCCATAGCCGCCGCACCCCGCGCCGGAGAGGTGCGCGCAGCGACAGCGGGACCACAACCACCCGACACCGGGCCCGAAGCGGCGCTCAGCAGCGCTGTAGGCGGAAGGCGGCGCGCGGCTCTTATTGCGCGGCCCCGCCGCCCGCCCCTCCCCTCACCGCCCCGCGGCTGCGCGCATGCGCGCTGCGTGCCTGCCCACCGGTGACGTCATCCCCGGCAGAGAGACGAGGCGAGATGAGGCGAGATGAGGCGAGACGAGGCGGCCTACCGCTCCCAGCATGCCGCGCGCGGAGCCGCCCTCTCCCCGCGGGGCGCTCCGCTCCGGGATTGGGCGCGGGCTGTGGTGACCCCGCCCCCGCGCTGTGGGCGGGGCTTGGCGCCGCTAAAGTCGCGCCGTTCGCTCTGGCGTTCTACTCTGGGCGCGATGGAGCCGGGTCTGGAGCACCTCGGGGCCGCTCTGGGCAGAAGCGTTAAAGTCGCTTTAACGTGCGGCGCCTTCCAGGGCGTGCTGCATTACGTCGGCTCTCGCTGCCTTTTCCTGCACACAGGTTGGGGCCTGCAGGCGTCCTGTGCTCCCTTAGTCTGTGAGGAGAGGGTGTGAGGCTGCTGGTGGGCGGGGCTGGGGCCTGGTGGCCGCCTCTGCCTCGCTGGGCGGGCTCTGGCCGCCTGAGGGGCGGGTGGGAGCGGCTCCCTGGGAGCAGAATAGGCCATGGGATAAATAAAGCAACCCTGGCGCTGAGGTGGAATTAACCGCCTCTGCCTGTGCTCTCTGGTGTGAGATCGTGTCAGTGTAGCACGCTGGGGTTTGCCCATGTTAGGGGCACGGAGGTGTTGTGCAGAAAGACTGCTGTGTAGAGTGAGGGGTCGGTCACCTAAAATACCCCATTTGTTGGTACTTCTGTTCCTCCAGTCACTAGAGCTAGGTGATTGTCTCGTCTCACATTCCTCTATGAATGATCAGCTTTTACCACAGCAGTAGAACTTGATGCCTGTTTTTTCTGCTCCCTTACTGCAGTGACGAACCTGGAAACGGGCAGAAGCACCCCGGGAATAAAGGTCTTTTTCAGACAAGAAATAGTCAATGGTGAGACCACTGAACACGGGTGAAGGCACAGGGGTCGCTCAGTTCAGCTTTTTGGCTTTGGTCACTGCTCAATTCCTCAGTAGTACAGCTTTCCAATAAAGTCAGTAGGAATCATATAAGTCCCACAACTTCTGTGACTGAAATTATTATTTCAGGAATATGTATGAGTCACCCAACTTTTGTGACAGAGATTATTTCAGTAATTCAATAACATGCTGTTACTGAAATAATTCCCCCACTTGATGAAGGTCTTGTGACTGTCCTGCATTAAAGCTTATGCATCAGATAATAAATAGTTCAGTAAGACCGCTAATTAAACTAACAGCTGGGAAGTTAATCAGCTCTGATACTTGTGCTCCCTGTTTGTTTCCTGAAGGCGGAAGGAGTAATTTCACATCCATTGTGTTATGTTCTTGTATTTTGTGTAACGCTGGGAAGTTAAATTACTGAAAGTTCTGGTTAATTTAATTTTGCTTTCACTTGCACACGTAAAAGGATTCTCCCCTAAGTGGTCTTTTCATGCAAGTCCTTTTGTGGTTGACTTCGAAAAATGGTTTTCAGTATGTAAAGGTCCTGTGCATTCCTATTTGCATTTGCCATAAAGCTTTGCTTTGGGAACAAGCTGAGGAGGAAGTAGCTAGAAGGCAGCTGTGAGCACTTACCAAGTGCTTAACTGTGCTTGTCTGCCTTTCTCCCTTGTGCTCGTTGTATACCTGTGATAGTATGTGAGGTAATTGTTTGTTCAGTGTTGACTGTGGTTTTGGTGGAATGCAAAGCCATTAGTTAACCTTGTTTAAATGCTAATGTTCTGAAATGCACCTTTTTACAGACCACTTACCTACATTATTTTTTATACATTTGTACATTAGAGTAAATTTATAATTATTTAAGCAGTATTTTAAGATTTTCCTTTTCCGTTTTCTCGGGGGGAGGGGGATAGTTTTTTTGTGTGTGTGGCCATATCCTATGTTGTAGTATTAGTTATTTCTCCTTTTTTGAGAAATAACTGTCAAAAAAATTTGCTGGTCAGCACTAGAATATGAATTATTTCTATTGCAGTGGAATTGCTGGATGAAGCAGATTCAGAGAAAGGAACAGCAGTGCTGTCTGAGTATGTTGAAATGTTTTCTTCCTTTCATGATAAGAGATTGGGTGGGAATGCACTTGAGGGGAGGCCACCACTTGCATTTAATATCTTACTGATGTTCAGATTCAGCTGTGCCAAGTTTGTATTTGTTGTCTAAAGAGGTGAACAAGGTGATGAGCAGAAGGCCTCCACTGTTTAAAAGACTTCTTCAAGCTTATTATTTCTCCATTTTTTCCTTCTTCCCATTGGTGTTCCTAGATACAAGCTGCTTGATTTGTTTGTAGGTCGGCCTGTGGTTTCAGGGACAGTTTCCCATGAAACTCTCCCTTGTGGTTGGATAGTTCCAGGACAATTGTATATGGAAGTTATGTTTATATGGCTGCTCTGAAACTTATACAAAGTTTTAGGAAGCTGATAAAATTGTGCTTCAAATGTCTGCATTCTCCTGTTCTTAGATGGCTTTGCCTTGAGTCTTCTCAAGACACCATGTGAATAGTTTTTTTCCCTTGAAAGATAAGTAGGAATGAAGTGATAACCTGCTGAGTAAGTGCTTAAAATACAGCTAGCACATAGGATTATGATTAGCAGCAGTCTTCTTGCATCCTGCTGTCTCATCTCCTTTTTCCATTAAATAAATACACATTTGCATGTACTTAAATATGCTGACTTGTGTAGCAGATTTATTTCCGCATTAATCTTTTACCATTTAAGATGTAAGATTCTTCAGATACATCTAAGCACTGATCAGAAAGTTTGTATTTTGTTATATTGAGATAGGGATGTACGTGATAGAAGCTCTACCATCACAACAGGATGATTTTGTATCAGTATAAAGAAATCTGTACTAGTAAAGAGTATTTTGCAGTAAAGCACCCTTCCTTCATCCTGGAGTGTCCTGTTGGAGAAATTAAATGCCTTATATGCAATGTGTTTTGTTCAGGTGACTGTTTATTAACTCTTTTTGGTTTCAACTTGCTATATACTATTTCTATACCGTTTAATAATTTCCATTTGATTATGGTAAAGTTTCAGTGGAAACTGTTTTATATATTTACGAACTTGTAAAATCACCCTCCAATTATAATGATTAAATCATGGATCAGACATTATGGATTCAGTGTAAAGACTTGCAGATACTTAGGGTGTGTGGTTCTTGGGCTTAGCTCAGGCGCGCGCGCGCGCTTCATTGTGCTTGTAATTCTTTCTTCTCTTGAAACCTTTGTTGCTGAGCTTTGCAGTGAACATCTGTTCAGGTTCTGTTTTCACCTTTCACTTTAAATGTGAAATTTCATGTGAAATAAAGGTCCTGTGGGCAAAATAAGCCTGTGTTTGGGTAGCTTCAATTTCTCCCTCTAGAATGGTGCACGTTAGATGAGGAAGTTGTTTCGTGTGCAGCAGTGTATTGTTGGATGCAGCCAAATGGCATTGGATGAAGTAGTTTTCCTTGTTAAATATCCGTGTGAGTGAGATGTGTAATGTTTTGCTTTTGTGCTACATATGTCTGGCTGCTTTGCTCCTGCAGGCGCACTTCAGCTGCTGAGAGGAACAAAGAGGCAGATGCAGCACCAGGAGATGGTGGCCCATGGAGTTCTCCGTGCACTTCCCTAGAGAGCCAGCTTGGAGCCTTGAATAGCTTGAACCTGAGCTCTCTGTCAGGTAATGTGAATATTAGTCAAGCAGTGTATTTAGCTTGTGTTAGTCAGCCAGTATCTTCCCCAGAAGGTGCAGTCTCGTGGCTTGCTTGTATCTGGACAGGCTGTGCTTTGAAAGAACAATGGTCGCGGACAGATAGGCACAGGGCTTGTTATCTGGACATGCTTTCTGCCTGCAGATATGTACACAATACCAGAAGGAAACTCCTCTGCTTTCCAGAATGTTTATTTTGTGGTTCACATCAATGGTAAAAGTGTCTGAGTAGCATAATTGATCTTTTGGATAAATCTTAAGTGCTTCAGCTGGTAAGCATTCCTCTCTGGTATTGTTTAATCTCATAGTTGTACCTGAAATGTACGTGGCATGACAAGTAAGCGAAAGCTCATTAAAGGTATTGCTTTGTGATACTGTGCTGCCTGTTACGCTTGGAAGGTGCTTGCATTGATTTGGTTGAGTGTTTCCTGCTGTGTGTAAAACCACAGGTATGGATCTAAAAAGTGATTGGCTCTCTGGTTCTGTAGAGCCATAACAAGCTTCCAAGGCCTCTGTATGCTAAAGGGAGGTTACTTGCATTCCCCTTGAAAGTGGGGGAGAAAATGGGCAAGGGTGACATGCTCTGGGAGAACCTTCTAAAATTCTTATGATCTTTGAAATGGAATCGTATTTCAGAGTTCAGAATGTTGTGTTGTCATGGGTGCATGACATGCCTGTGTGGTGCGTGGAGGGAAGGGAAAATTTTGACAGCCTTTCTTTAGCTGTTCATTAGACATTGTTAAGCAGGTGTTCAAAAATATTAAAATCTGTCTTAAATGCTGTTAGCCCTCTTGGTCCCTTAGCTGTTGGTGGTCTGTGGTGTCATTCTTAGTTCTTCCACTGTTAGAAGTTTTCTCCTTCCCTGGATGTTCCTGGGGATTAGGGCTGTTTTCAGCAGATGCAATCTCTTTAACTGAAATCTGTTTCCTTTAAGCATCACAAAGAAAAAAAATACTGCAACTTCTGAACAGCCTTTTTTTTTTTTTTTTTGTGGAAAGGTTAGAATTTTGGCTCATGCTAAAGACTGCTCTCATCTGAAGCAGACAAGTTCAGGAACCTGAAGTTGTGGGTGCCCCATCCCTGGAGGTGTTTAAGGCCAGGTTGGATGGGGCAACCTGTGACCCTACCTATGGCAGGGGCTTGGAACTGGATGATCCCTTTCCAACCCAAACTGTTCTGTGATCTGTGATTCTATGATTTGTTTGTGTGTGTTCAGGAAGTAGAGAGGTAAGAGCTGAATAGCTGAACTACAGAAGAAGAGTGATATTATATCTGAAATACCCTGTGTAGAGTTCATTCAAGCCAAGGAAACTTGTAATTTTTTTAATTTTAGGGAAGGAGGAAGAAGAGATGGTAGAGTACACAGTTGTTGATCATTTGCAGCAGAAATTTGGCTCAGCAGTAAGTATTAACTAAAGCTTTTATGTAGTGTATGTGACCTTGAAGACTCTTCTGTTCCAATTGTCAGTGTCTCCATCAGGTGCAGGATCATGAACTCTGCTTCATGAGGTCTTATACTGGAAGTCATTTCTGCAGACTGTAGTGAAATTTCAGTTCTAAGTAGTAACTGGCTTCTTTAAGTCAAGTAGAAAATGGTACCCGTGGTGGCATTAAAGTGTATTTAAGTGGTGCATGCATGGAAAGAGTACAGTGTAAATGAGTTTGCAGAGGATATGAATTTGCACCATTGTGTGTTGGTTGCTGTTTGCAGAATTTGCATCCTCTGTAAATGGGGGTGAGGGATCAGTATTACTAGTGAGTGAACAATGACCTTGTTCATAAAGGTAACAACACCAGGATTTGTTGGTGTTTGGAGAGAGAATGCCTAGACCTTCGCTTTTTTTTTTTTTTTTAAATCATGTATGGCATCATTGAATTTGTTAGAAGCTTTGCTTCGGAACTCAGAACCAGTGATTTATTAAACTTAATAGCGTTTTTAGGTCGGAATTAGACCAGCAATGGCATATGTCTTCCATGACATTTTGTCTTGCAGCTATATCAGCTGGGATCTGGGTTCTCATTATAATAAATATAGTGCACATTCTGAGAAAATAGCTCTTTTACTGCAGGGGAAGATTTCCTTGCTTACAGAGAAATCTAATTTTTGCTCAAAAAGAAGCTGGCTTTTCTTGTTCTGCTCTTGTGCTGTGTGTGCAGTACGAGTTGGTTTATCTTAATTGTCTGGAAACTTCTAGTGTCTGTGAGAGTAACAGCTTTCTTTTACACCTTAGTTAGATTAGTTGTCATTTTTATCTGGAAGAAATACCTCCTCTGTGATCTTCAGGAAGTTCCTAAAACCTGCTTAAGAGAATTTCTTTGGAGGAGATCAGGGGAGTCTATATTCTTCAGTTAATCTGTGATCTCTGATAAATCCGTCATTGTTTCTAGTTGTGTAATGCCCAGCTGTCTGTCTGTAACTGGACCGATATTGTCTGCTTCTCTCGGATCGCTGTATACCTGAGCTTTATTGTTTCTGATTTGTATTTACATTTCTTAAATAGGCATCGTGACCAGAAAAATCCCACTTTACTGTTTGTCCCTCTGCACTATTTTATTTTATTCCTGTTTTTCATTAGGTGCTGCACCTGAAACAGCAGCGTATTATCAGTGTAGTTGGAGAAGGCGTTAATTTGTGTCGTCATGGAAAACTCTCATGGCTTGAGGTGAGAAGCAGATGTTTCAGAAGTGCCCCTAAACAGTGGCAAAACTGGGAAAGATTTGGGGATTAGACTGTGTTTTAAGACTTAACCTTTGGTAAGGGATATGATTTTCAAGACAATTCAAGTCTTTCATGAAAGACCTGTTGCAGAAATAATTATGCCATTATAAGGGAATCTAATAATTTGTATTTAATATATGTTTGTATAAACTAATTTACTTGGCTTGCCATCTTTACTTACTTGAATAGAGGTAGAGGTATTACAATAGTACAACTGTTTTCTACTGAATAGCTACAAGATGTGCCTAATCACAATGCTGATATAACTGGAAGATTAAAATCCATCTAAAGATAAAATATCTTGTTCCACTGTTCAAATACAAATATTTGAAAAGGAAGGGCTGGAAAGGAGTATGTAGTTCAATATACTCAGAAGCATGTTAGTTTATTTTTAAATAGGTTTAGAAGTGAATGTGTTTAATCCAAAACTTGTGTGAGAGTTTGGACTTAAAACTTAACTTGCAGAAGTAAGTGTCCACAGAATGTTTGCTTTGGTATGGATACATATATCAATATATATTGGCTTTTGTTAAGCCATGCCGAGTTTGAGCATAGGCCATAACATTCAGACTTTGTCTGTCTGGAATGCTATGGTGGAGAACAATGTCCTTTATTTTTTGGTAGCGGTTTTTGAAAACAAAAGCAATGTCATGGGCACAAGAATTTTGCTTGATGGGGTTCTTTCAAAACTGTTACATAATAGTTGTAGGGATTTATTCTAAGTACTTTGAGTAGGGTTTGCTCTTTATGTCTCAAAAATGCTGTCTTTAAATGTGTGTAGTAGACTACTGGATCGTTCTTTCTAGCTGTTGTGTCTCAACATGTCTCAAAAAAGGAAGACTTTCTCATAGATTAGCATTAAGGAAACTGAACCTGTTCTCCTTAATGTAAGCCTGTACATAGGAGATTGTCTCGTGTGTAACAGTGCACTTCCTCCTACCTTCAAAGCCATTGTTCTTGTGTCCCTCACTTGTCTTCTCTGCAACTCGATTTGTTGTAGATAGCAACAAAGAGTCGTGTTTTTCTATTTGATATTTTCCTTCTGGGACCTCAAGCTTTCAAAAATGGATTACAAATGGTGCTAGAAGATAAAAACATCTTGAAGGTAAGGGTAGAAAGGATGTGAGGACATTTGAGGTATTAGGGGGTTGTGTGTCTATGTAATGATCACCAAGAAAGTTGCAATTGGACACATTCTTGCCTGACAGCTCTTTGTTGCTCCAGGTCATACATGACTGCCGTTGCATCTCAGACTGCCTCTTTCACCAGTACAGCGTCCTTCTCGTCAATGTCTTTGATACCCAGGTACCGTTCAGATATTCTGGTTGGGAACAAAAGTTTAAACAAGAGAAAACTTAGTCTTATTTAGGGCGTGCTCTCGGGGAAGACTTAACATCACTAGAATGTGATAGTTGAGCCTTTGGAATGTACTTTTGTTCTAGGTTGAAAGAACTGCCAGTCAAGGCTGGTGGCACTACTTAGAGCTTGTCTTGTATAGACCAGAATATATAAAATATTACTACTTCATCAAAGAAGTTCTTATCTTAAGAGAAATCTCTACCTCTGTGAGATGCTTTGAGTGTCCCAATTCCCATTTAAAAAGACTGTAATACCTAATGTTAGTAACAATTTTAATGGTTTTTTTAGATACATTAACAGATTGTGATGAAATTTGGCACAACATGAAGCTGCTGTGACTTTAACAGGAGCGGGGTAGACTTGCACTTTATATTCCTTGCTACCCTTTCACAAGTGTAGGAAACAGTCAGGCTGCAGGTATCCAGGAATGGGAGTGTCTATTAGTAAACAGTTGTGGAAGTGAGAGAACAGGACAGTTTACCACAAAAATCTTTGCTTTAGCTGGTGCTGGCTCTGGTAGTTGTGGTAGTTAAAATGTTGTGTGACCAACAGGAAAATTAGAGCCTTTTCAGAGAAGAAAATAACGTAATGGTGATGATCTTTCATAATGGGCACGAATGTGTTATTCTTAGTTATGCATGACTTGTCCTTGCCTGTGGACTGACTTTACATGTCATAAACAAAACTGCCTGTGGTAGCTCTTCAAAGTCCTAGTCTGGGTTATGTAGTGAATTTTGCACAGTGGAGGCTTCTTTCAGTCCTTCTCTGATCCTAGGGGCCTCCTGCTCCTAAAAATTATGGCATTCTATTTCAAGTCAAATATTTATCAATCAATGTCAGTGTTAAGTCTTGACTGCATGAAGAAGGTCAAGGAGAAAATTTCTACCGAGTGCTGCTAACTGTATTGGCTACGCAGCTGTGCTGACTGGAACATGTAACTGATACAGTGGAAATAACTAACCAGACCCATCCACACTTGAGCCTCCGAGGTACATAAAATTGGCTCTTGTAGATCTGTTGTCTCATCATGAGTTGACATGCATGTTTGCTTTTTTTTTTTTTTTTTTGCATTGGTAGGTCTTTGTGCTTAGATTCAGTTACTCTCAATCATTATTCTGAGTCTGCCTGAATCCTAATATAAGTAAATTAGGGAAACAGTTTTGTTTTGGCTGCCCTGAGGTGTGTCTGAAATTGCAGAATTAAGCTGTCTGTCATCTACTCTGTACTGCTCTGGAGACAGTAACTGGGAAATAAATACCTCTGAGCAAAACTGTCGTAGATGCTCTTCATGAATGCTGAGAAGCTTGTCTTAAAATTGGAACAGGCTGTGTGCACAAGGACATGTGCAAGAGAAACTGCTTGAAAAATACAGCACTGGGTTGAAGAACTCTGATTTAGATGGGATCCTGCCTGCATCATTTGAGAAGTAATATTTATCCTGGTTTTGGCCAGTTGCTGCAGCTGTTTGTTGCTTGCAGTATACTTAACATGTGGGGCATGTGAGTGGAATGTTTCTGATGTTTGCTGACTGCTGTGACCTCTGATGCTCTTAGAGTACTTGAGCATCACCTCTTGTAGTAACTTTTACTGATAATGTTTGTGAAAATCTGGTATTGCTATTTCATTTTGGGCTGTCTTTGTGTGTGTGTGCGTGTGTTCTCGTTGGGCTGTGGCAGCATAAAAAGCTGCATCGTAACTGACAGTTGTCAGTGCTTACATCCATAACATTGCTTTCTCTGACACTTCTGTGCTGTCATGAGCTGAGAGCATTCTCATGCTCTGAAATCCCACCCTGTTTTAAAACATTGTTGGCTGCGTATTTGTTTATTCTGAAATACTACAATTCTTCCTAGAGGTGTGTACTGGAAGAATAAAAAGTAGCAACTTGAGACTGTTTCTAAGACAGAGATCCATGCTAGATTTAATCATAAAATGCACAAGTGAAGTATTAACTGTTGCTGTCTGGTTTTACAGATGCACATACACTCCTCTTTCGCACATAGTTGTCTGTTTCTGCCCTTGAATCCAAGCCACTAGCACACAATGACTAAGGTTTTCATAGTGAGAACTACAACATTGCTTTCATTTTTATTTTATAACCTTGTTAATTCACATTAGGCTTTTTATGTATAGACTGCAAAGATTTTTACATTTTTATTTAAATATTTCCCTGTTTTCTTCTTGCTTACCATTGACATTTTTTAATAGAAACTCTCTCTCTAACCTTCCAGAGAAGTGAAATATATCTGTGTAGATTGGAATGTCTTTGTCTTGACTATGAGCAAAAGTAACAGACTGCTTCAGAAGGCCTTTCCTTAAGTTCCTTGTCATCTTCATTTGGCCACTGAGAGCAGAAAGCTGGTGAAGTTTTAGTGTTCAGAACTAAAGTAAAAATGACTGCTCAGTAATGGATAGTGGTAACTTCCTCTTTACCTGGTTATTTGTGCTTAGAATCCAGTGCAGGTCAGCTTTATCTAGGTCTTCATTTTTTTTCTCTTCAGTGAACTCAGTTTGAATTATTGCAGTTTCTTTCGCCATACACGTTCTCTGGTACTTTGCAGTTGATGGTTGTAGACTTCTTTGGACCACAGCACTGTACTCAGCCTAGCAGAAGCATAGTCAGTCCTAGATTCTCTGTCCTACTGCAGAGCATTAGGAGGTCTGACATAATTTCTTTCCTTTGTCCAAGATTGCTTGTTCTACTTGTGGAGCACTAAGTTTTTGTTTTTCTTCATAATGTCTTAAGTCTTCTATTTCTTAGAAATTCAGTAAATGGATTGGCTTAGCACTTTCTTCTGATAGGCGTAGTAAATACATGGCTTCTCTCCTAGAGAAAGCAGCTGATGTCTTAGAGGCAGCTTTACGAATAAATAACACCAGCTTGTTTGCCTTTGCTTTTGTACTGGCAATGTGTTTACAGAAGACTTTACAGGTAAGTTAGGAATAGGGTAGAGATGGGGCGACCCTCGAACTTACATTTGGTGTAAGTGGCCAGAGGAAGTGAAAGGTAGAATCCTGTGGTCACCACTGCAGAGATTGGGCTGATGCTCTGGAGCACTGTGGACTGGTCTAGACAGTGCCTGGTGGAACAGCCTGGAGAGCAGCTTTGGCTGTAACCCTCCCAGTAAAACTGGGCCAAGATGTTTTGTTGGCAGGATTGAGGATGCTTGTGTTGAGAATGTTGGCTCAAGGTTTCTCAGTAGTGTAAAAAGAAAAGAAGGGTTATGGGAGATTGGTGGGGTTTCAGAGGACCAGAGGAGTTTGGGCTTTTGGGTAGGGAAGAAAGTCTGAAGGTGTTGGTTCTAATGACAGATCACTCAGTGTTGGATTTTGAAGGTGATTGACTTTTCATTTTTTCATCTCCATTGCCCTGGTGAGTACTCTCTCTCCCAGGCATCTGTTTTCCATTGTCACCTCTCTGCACCTGTTGTAATAGGCTCACTCATCTTTGTGTTCCCTGGTTAGAGACAAATGTGTTGTATTCCCTGGTTAGAGTAGGAGCCTCTTTAGTGTAAAGGGTGAAAGGAACAAAACCAGGGTAGGAAATAAGGCAACATTCCATGTAGTTACTGCTGTAGGCTGTTATCTGCTTTGCTTTGGGTTAACAGACACTGGTGGTGACATGGATCCCTTCCATCCCAGGTTGCTGATGTTCTGCAGTTCTCAATGGCAACAGGTGGCTTCTTTCCGCACCGTGCTTGCACGTTACAGGAGTGTTTGATGCAGCACTTGAAGATACCTTCCAAATGGGACGCCCTCATGAAGTGCAGGCAGCAGGTGGCTTTGGTGGGTGTGATTCAGTGAGGCACCTTCACAAGACTGAATTGTGAGCTGGGCTTTGCCCCTTTTCAGCATTTTCTTCACATTTTTTTTTTAGTGTGGCATTATTTAGTGGTCAAATTGCTGTAGTTAAGGACATTTTGTAACAGTCATTTGGGAGACAGATGCAAGCTTCAGCTGCAGTATTTATACTAGTATTTCCTAATAGTTCATTGAAACTGAGGCACTGAAGAAACACGGAACTTGTGCAATAGAGATTGTGTTAGTGGTAAGAAATGTTCTGGGTATCTTAATATACCTGACTAATTCTGAAACCTAGTTCCAACAACAAATTGGTTAAAGTGAATCCTGAGTCAAGTAGAGGAAGAGGAAACTTGATGCCAGTGCTACTAGAGTGGAGAAAGGAGAGTAGTTCAGTGGCATTTGCCATATAATTGTTCTCTGTGCCCATTTCTGTTAATCGTTCAGATGGGGACAACTGTGGGGAATCTTAATGGGTGAGAAGTTCCCAAGGTTTGGGGAGTGTAAGCTTGATAAATAGTATGTAAACATGCTTGTGCCAGGTATAGCATCCTTTTGGGTTTTAACTGTTTTCCTTTGCATTGGGATACACAGGAGAATCCTGATATATGGTTCTTGAGACCCTCTCCAGCTTCTCTGCTTCAAGTGCTTGCTCTGAAGGCTGTGTACCTTTTGCTGCTCCACTCATCTCTAATGGATAACTTGATGTCTGACCTGACAGCTGTGGTGCGTGATTACTTAAATACTTCTCAGAATGAATCTGGAGATCACCTTGAGAGCATAAAGGTAGGTATGTCCTACCTTTTTTCTCAGCTTAGTAATATGATCTAAGGCTCATATTGGATAAACTCTGAGACCTAAATTGGTTTTCTCTTCTGCATGTGTACACCCTGGTTTATGCCACATATCTTGTTTTTGGTGCACGTTAGCAGAACTGATGGTATC
The DNA here is from genome assembly GCA_013396635.1 of Penelope pileata. Lineage (NCBI taxonomy): Eukaryota > Metazoa > Chordata > Aves > Galliformes > Cracidae > Penelope > Penelope pileata. The sequence goes on along the minus strand of WBMW01001028.1, from coordinate 566,579 downwards.
TGCATCTATCTAGCTGCATTTCAGGTCAGTCTGTTAGCATAAATCCACCTCAAGTTTGTGTTGCAGATGGTGAGCTGGAGCTGTTAAGGCATGGGCACATACGTGCTCTGTTCTTTCTAATCTGAGACTGAGAATTTCTGGGCTCTAGAGGGTGAGTGGGTGTGGACATGAGTGAAGATGGGCAGGCAGCTGTGAAGTGGTGTTATCTAGAGCTGCCAGAGTTGCTTTGTTTTGGTAGGAGGCATTACTGCCCAAGACTTGTTCTGTTTTAACCCACTCATGTCACCGTTACTGCTGAGTTATTTTGAATATTCTAGCTGTTTCTGAGAAATGTTGTCTTCTGTTGTCTGAAGATTTTTATTTCTTCCCAGTTTCTTCTTTTCTGAGCTATCTAAAAAAAAATTAAGTCAGGTAACACTTCTCATCTTTGGTTATGTAGACCCAGTACTATTGTCCAACAAATACACATCCAGATATCTTGGAGTGGCTTTTCTGTAATTCTTTGCTCATCTTTAAAAGGGGAGGGATGTGGGATTTTTGGTTAAGGAATTTGACTTCACTGATGAAAGAACAGTTCCATGCAAACTAAATAGGGAGTGGTATTGGTTTGGGTTTTTTTTTTTTGGTGTCTTTAGTGAAGAAATCATAGCAGGGCTTGCAATGACTATGGAAGGTATTGTTGTTGCTGTTGAAACAGAGTAAAAGATAAATGGTCAGACATCCTCATTCATCATGAGGAGAATTGACTAATTTGCGATTAGATCATGTCACTACCTCATTTTTGTAGTTGTAAATCTTTAGAAATATTAGTAAAAGCGAATGCAGGATGAAATTATCTATTTTCTTCCTATTTTAACAGGGCATTTGAGCATGGACTCTTGAATCCTTTGGGTTCTATGTCAAAGCTCAGAGCAGTAAATCTAATTATTAAGGATTTAAGAGGTGATGAATTTACATAACCACAAGAGGTCATAGTTGCTTCACAGATCCTATCTGAAAACATCTTATTTTTGGGAGTTTCTGAAAACAGAAGGTTGGTTGTGCTTCCTGGGAGAAAAATGAGCTTGACAGCTGCATGCATTTTACACTGGAAATCCAGAAGTAGGAGAGATACAAGGGAAAAGAACAATCTTTAAAAAGTGAAAAGAGTATAAAATAGTTCTCCTTAGCGCTGGACTATTTGTGGAATTTTTAAATGGTAGCTGGGTTAACAGTTGCTGAAGCCAATTCTTTTGTAAATCTTTACTCCTTAAGATTAGGCAAGGAATTAACTTGATTCTGAGCATTTCAAATGGCATTTTGAAGATTTAATATCACATCTGATAGGAGTCTTGTAATGTGAACAGTAAAAGTAGCCGTTTTCACCATCATTTCACTGTTAATCATTTTCTGTTTCTGTATCTCGTGAGACGATTAGACAAACAAAGCTCTTGTATACTATAAAAAAAAAAAAAAAACAAAAAAAAAACACCTGCTTGATATGTACCTAAACCCTAAGCAAATCTCCTTGGCTTAGTTAAATGTGCCTCTATTTTTGTTGTTGTTTGTTTTTCTGGTTCTTCTATTTTGTTACTTTTTGTGTGTACATGTGATTTTTTTTTCTCATTAAGAAATCAAGGGTAGTTTTACACTGAGCTTCTGAATTCAGCTAAATCTCTTTGCTTTTATGCCAGCTCCTGGTTTCTCTGGCTAAGTGCATAAGAATTCCCTGAATCCAAGAGCCTTTATTCAGTTCTGATTCTCTTGTGGAGCTAGAGTTTAAACCTACCTGAAAAATCCTTTTTTTTGGAAAAGAACTATTTTACTTTTTATGCTGACTAGTTACGAGTTATATTTGTGCTCGGTAGGATTTAGTGGCTTGTAGTTGAGTTACAGTTCTACAGGATTAAATATTGCTTGAGGAGGTCTCATACCTTTTAAAATGATACTGGGGACTCCAATTATTTAAAAAAAATCTGAAAATAAAGTCAATCTTTTGGATTGAAGTTATTATTAAAGGTGACTTTAATCCAGCAATATTTTACTTGGCTGGACATCTTTCTCTTCTTACTTGACCTTTTGTAGCTATTTTCTGTTCTCTTTACTGTGCTTAATTGGTCACCATCCTAACTTTTCAACGTAGCTGCCTTTCTTTGTTAGTGAAATGGGCCCATTTTTACTTGGAATTTGCTGGACATGGACCTTCTAACTGTTCAGTCACCACTGTGATGAAAAAGTTGCTGGAACCCTAAGTGAACAGCAGTCTAGTACAATGAGCTTGACTTTATTTTAGAGCCAATCTTCAGCAACAGCAGAGTCCCTATGCTTGATGACTTCCTTCTCCTGGTGTCATCTGATGCTGTTCTAACACTGCTTCAGGAGAAGCAGTCCTTGGGTTCAGAAGTAAATATCTGTGCAGTAGAAACATTCTGGATCTACTATATGAATCTACTGTTATCTCTCTGTGAATCTTGGGCATCCTGGAGAACTGGAAGTGAGGCCTCAGTTGCTGTAGGAGGACTGCAGCAAAGCAAAAGACAATGAATGCTCCAGGGCCATAAAGCTATCTTGCACAAGCTCAGCTTCTAAATTGGAGGATGGAGATAATTCCTGAGTAGAACAGGAACCATCAAGCCTCTACTTGAAAGCTGTGGGAGTGAAAGCCACCAGGCAAGAAAGTCTCCAAGTCTCTGTGTCCTCTTTAAATTACAAGCCTCGAAGAGAACATGTCCAGATCTGGAAACTGACTGACTTCTGCCACTCCAGATAAGGAAACCTCTTCTGGGCCCATCTCCGTTCTGTTTTAGATTTTGGATTGTGCTCTCTGAACAGAACAGTGAATGTTCAGCCTTTTGCCAAAAGACAAAATAGTTATGTAGGTATGCAGCATGCTCTGCTTCTAGGCTGCAAAGGTGTTTGAGCATGTCATACCTGAGCAAACAATGAGCAAAGCCATGCTTCCTTGCTTCTGCCAACTATCACTGCTTCTGATCTTAGCTATGTGCCACGTGATTATGCTTTCTTCCTTCTACCATTCCCCCAAACTTATGATACTCTCACAGTAACTGTGCTTGCAAAGCAAGTACTCAGAGTTTCAGTCATGAGACTTCATTTTTAATGAAATACTGAAGCTGGGTGGAAGCTGGGTGTTCTTTCCCATCTCCAGCTGTCACATGCTGAAATTCAGCTCCTGGACCACGGTTTACAACATTAAACTTCAGCTTGGACTGGTACTGCAGCATCCTCCTAATCTTTCCTGGGTCACTGCCACATCCAGAAATTCATCATACCAACAACTGTTGTGTGTTACAACAGTATCAGGATATACTTGGTGAAAAAAAATGCTTTGGCTTTCCAGTCTGAGGTTGTCTGTGAATTGAACAATGCTGAGTAATGACCAATAGTGTTGAACAGTGACAACTGGGGCAGTTAGTAACTTGTCTAATCAGGAGATTCTGCCGTTAGAGCAGATTGGACAGGCTCTCTGTTCCTACTCTCAGACATAGCAGGAAGGAAAAATGAATGTTCATCATCATGCAGGAAGAGCCAAGCCTGCTCAGTTACGGGTTGCTGCATTAAGAGTTAAGGAAAGACTGTGAATAAGGCTGAATGTAATTGTCTCCACCCTTCTTTGGGCCTCTGCATGTCAAGTCTCTGTAGTCAGTTTTCTGCTTGAATCTCTTAATTCTTCAATGAGAAGTTCCTGTATACTCTAGAGGGCCCTGGTAGTGGCAGAATACAGGAAGCACTTTCTGGGTTAATGCAGAGCTCCAACGAGGGTCAGAACATCCTGGTGGCTCTGGAATATACTCAGGGGTGCTTGATTTGCGACTTCTGCATAACTGCATGGACTAGTGTCTAATTTTGCCTTTTCTTAAAAACGTATGACTGTGAGTGTTCTTGCTTTGTTGCAACTTGCTTTGGCAGAGGCTTGTGCTTTCCCTTATCGTAAGTTTTCATAAAGAATTTGATGAGAACAAAGTCCTAGGTTATCGGAGGTCATGGATAAGCTGGTACAAATAAAAATGGATTAATGACATTTTATAGCTTTCACAGCAATAAACCTGAAAGAGCAGAATAAGTAGCAGTTATGTGCAAGTAGTATGTAAGAGTGTCTTTGACTTAAATCATAATTTTCATGAGCAATTAACAGCAGTCACCAGTGATGGTTTCGCCTGAGGTTTCAGCCATATTTTCTTCCCCTTGTTTTTTTTGCTTTGTTTTTCCAGATGTTTTGCTGGAAATGGTGAAGAACCAGAGTCCTTGTGGGCAGCCCTTTCAGCAGGGTTTCCACCTTGCTTCTGGACAGCCAAGCACAGTCTTCTGTCACTTGATAGCTGTTTCAGCAGTAACAGAAGATGCGCTGAGGAGTTGACCCTTGACCTGGTACGCCAGGTTGGGGGAGATGTGCCATAAAGGTGGCAGGATGCAAATCCATGGACTAGAGCTCCTTTCAGGAAAGGATTGTGGAAAATCTGGGTGTCAAGCATTCTGTCAGCAGTTGCTGGCAACAGTAAAGTATTCTCAGTGATCCACAGCAGCCAAAAAAATGTGATAATGCAGCACCTTTGATGTAGTAGTAGAAGAGGAGAATGGCTGTGGGGGCAAATGAAAAGGAAAGGGATCTCTTTGGTCCTCAGGTCTAGATAGCCCTGTATGCTGATGCTATCTGTGGTTTCCTGTGTCGTCATCTGCAAGGAGTATTTGAATCTTCTGAGTAGTGGACAGTCCCTCCTAGGCACCTAACATTTTGCCCTCAAAACAGCTGTTAAACAGTAAATTCTGAACTCCAGTGCTTCATTATCAAAACCTTCTTCTGTGTCTTTCTCAAAGTGATATTCCCTCACCACGAAGCAAAGCTCAGCCCAGACTTCCTAACCTGAAGGTCTCTGCCATTTCTCGTATTTCTCCTTGTGGATGCAGACATGAAGTAACATGGGTTTCTGTGCCTTTGCAGCTCTGTTTCTAGGAAAGAGCTAGTGAAGGAGTTATATATGCTAAATTTTTTATTCTCCTTGTAGATTTGTGTTGTGTGTGGTTTAGGTGCTTTGAAATACCACTGTGTTCTGATGTGTAGGAAGTAAATTCAAAGAAGGAAATGTTGCCTGGGAGCCCATCAGTGTTGAGAAGCAAATGCACTCGTAGAAGTGCAGCACTTCAGGTGGTGATGGCTCGCAACCAGAGCTTTGGAACCATAGAGGGAGTTGCTCACCAACATTATCCCTGTGCAGCAGAACTGATTTCCTAGTGCACTTCAGGTAAGGCCGCAGGAGATAAGGTGCTGCTCGGTGTATAAGACCAGATAACATGTTCATGGCACTTGAGGGCATAAACTCTGTTCTCTGTGGAAATAAAATTGCATGCTTGAGCCCTAAGACTTCCTAACTGGCATGTGAGTTGGGACTGCACGGGATGTACGTTGACCATTATGAACATATAACCTGAGTTCTTACGCAGCCTGGCCCTAAGTGGGTCAGGACATGGGTTGCCCCTCACTGTAGGGTACTGTGGCCGTCAGGAAGATGGATGTAAATTCTAAGGGCTAAACAGAAATGCAGGTAGGGTTTTNCCCCCCCCCCCCCCCCCCATAACCCTGTTTGAGTTATTTGGCCTTCTTCTGGATTTGTGTAAACTTCCAGACACAGGTTTTGTGAGGCATGCCTTCCCTTTACAAAAGCTGTGGCAACTCTTTTCCAGTGTACCCTACCTGTATATTTGTTCATTCTGCTCTTAGTGTTTCTGCCAGTGTGCTCATACAGACGTCTGACTTAGCAGCTTGTAGCTTCCTCTGTCTTCCTCTGGACTTTCTTGAAACATTTACCATCTTTCAATTCCTGGGTATCAAGGCAAGTTTTAAGCAAGTTCCTACAGTTGCTTGTTCAGTTGCTTGTTCAGCTATTTCATCTTCTTTTCAGGAATCTTGGATGAAATGCACCTTGATACTTTGTTTAAAGTATCAGTACAAATATTCATGCAATGCTCCCAAACATTCTGGGTACACAACAAGCTGCTTTGGTGTGGGAATTACTATGTGTTTTGCATGCTGAATACAGAAGGAGAAACATATTGTGTTCCTGTGCTGCTTTAGTTCTGGCTGTCCCTCTGCCCAGCAACATGGCTGATGTTTCACATGCTTCTGGTGTTCAAAGAAAGTTCTTAATTTGTTTTGTTATACTTTTGCTAAATATTAATAAAATTTTGTCCTGCTTTTTGTTTGTTCTGAAACTCCATCCTTTTTTCATTTGGATGTGACTTTAACCCTTCTCAAGGATGCTTACTTAATAGTCGTTGTTCCCCTACTCTGCAGTCCTGACAGTTTCCTTTTGCTTTCTGTGATGCTGTGCTGTTAAGTAGTGTTTACTCTGTGCTGCCTGTATGTTGTCTTGAAGCTGTCTCCATGCTACCTGCCAGGACTGAATTTGTTTGACTGCCTCTTACTACTTGTTAGCAAGCTTTCTTATACAAATGGAATTTCCCTTTCTACAGATGAATGCAGTTGTGAATTTTTGATGTTCCTACAAACAGAGCGAGCATTGCAGTCCTTGCTGAAGAGCAGATCCTCAATTGTAGTATTTCGAATGGTGTTTCATGCACTGCTCAGAACTGTGTCAATGACTGCATCTCCTTTCATTAACTTCCTAAGCAGCTGTTCCATTGACTTATAAACTGTTAGCTTTTTCTACATAACGTTTTTCTTAATTTTTTT